>CM033469.1:14289757-14299757 GCA_019447015.1 Hymenochirus boettgeri
ATCAGGGGATCACATATGGTGTATGGAATCGTATAGAAAATACTCTGTACATAGAGACGGTGAATACTGGGGTCAGTTACAGAATCTATTACTTATCAGGGGATTCCATATTGGTTGTATAGACATCTGTATAGAAAATACTCTGTACATAGAGCGGTGAAATACTGGGGTCAGTTACAGAATCATTACTTATCAGGGATTCCATATTGGTGTATAGACATCTTGTATAGAAAATACTCTGTACATAGAGACGTGTAATAATGGGGTCAGTTACAGAATCTATTACTTATCAGGGGATTCCATATCGGTTGTATAGACATCTGTATAGAAAATACTTGTACATAGAGACAGTGAATACTGGGGTCAGTTACAGAATCTATTACTTATCAGGGATTCCATATCTGTGTATAGACATCTGTATAGAAAATACTCTCTACATAGAGACAGTGAAATTGGGGTCAGTTACAGAATCTATTACTTATCAGGGATTCCATATCGGTGTATAGACATCTGTATAGAAAATACTCTGTACATAGAGACAGTGAATATTGGGTCAGTTACAGAATCTTACTTATCAGGGATTCTATATTGGTGTATAGACATCTGTTATAGAAAATACTTGTACATAGAGACAGTGAATACTGGGGTCAGTTACAGAATCTATACTTATCAGGGGATTCCATATCGGTGTTATAGAACATCTGTATAGAAAATACTCTGTACATAGAGACAGTGAATATTGGGGTCAGTACAGAATCTATTAATTATCGGGATTCATATCGGTGTATAGACATCTAGTATAGAAAATACTCTGTACATAGGACAGTGAATACTTGGGGTCAGTTACAGAATCTATTACTTATCAGGGATTCCATATTGGTGTATAGACATCTGTATAGAAAAACTACTCTGTACATAGAGAAGTGAATATGGGGTCAGTTACAGAATCTATTACTTATCAGGGATTCCAATCGGTGTATAGACATCTGTATAGAAAATACTCTGTACATAGAGACAGTGAATACTGGGGTCAGTTACAGAATCTATTACTTATCAGGGATTCCATATCGGTGTATAGACATCTGTATAGAAAATACTCTGTACATAGAGACAGTGAATACTGGGGTCAGTTACAGAATCTATTACTTATCAGGGATTCCATATCGGTGTATAGACATCTGTATAGAAAATACTCTGTACATAGAGACAGTGAATATGGGGTCAGTTACAGAATCTATTACTTATCAGGGATTCCATATTGGTGTATAGACATCTGTATAGAAAATACTCTGTACATAGAGACAGAATGAATACTGGGCGCAGTTACAGAATCTATTACTTATCAGGGATTCCATATCGGTGTATGAACATCTGTATAGAAAATACTTGTACATAGAGACAGGTGAATACTGGGGTCAGTTACAGAATCTATTACTTATCAGGATTCCATATCGGCTGTATAGACATCTGTATAGAAAATACTCTGTACATAGAGCACAGTGAATACTGGGGTCAGTTACAGAATCTATTTTTTTATCAGGGATCCTACATATCGGTTGTATAGACATCTGTATAGAAAATACTCTGTCAAGAGACGGTGAATACTGGGTCAGTTACAGAATCTATTATTATCAGGGATTCCATATCGGTGGTATAGACATCTGTTAGAAAATACTCTGTGCATAGAGACAGTAATACGGGTACAGTTACAGAATCTATTACTTATCAGGGATTCCATATTGGTGATATAGACATCTGTATAGAAAATACTCTGTGCATAGAGACGGTGAATACTGGGGTCAGTTACAGAATCTATTACTTATCAGGGATTCCATATCGTGTGTATAGACATCTGTATAGAAAAATACTCTGTACATAGAGACAGTGAATACTGGGGGTCAGTTAAAGAATCTATTACTTATCAGGGATTCCATTGGTGTATAGACATCTGTATAGAAAAATACTCTGTACTAGAGACGGACGTGAATACTGGGGTTAGTTACAGAATCTATTACTTATCAGGGATTCCTATCGGTGATAGACATCTGTATAGAAAATACTCTGTACGTAGAGACAGTGAATATGGGGTCAGTTACAGAATCTATTACTTATCAGGGATTCCATATCGGTGTGTAGGACATCTGTATAGAAAATACTCTGTACATAGAGAGATGGGAATACTGGGGTCAGTTACAGAATCTATTACTTATCAGGATTCCATATCGGTGGATAGACATCTGTATAGAAATACATCTGTACATAGAGCAGTGAATAACTGGGGTCAGTTACAGAATCTATTACTTATCAGGGATTCCATATCGGTGTATAGACATCTTATAGAAAATACTCTGTACATAGAGCAGTGAACTGGGGTCAGTTACAGAATCTTTTTTATCAGGGATTCCATATCGGTGTATAGACATCTGTATAGAAAATACTCTGTACATAGAGACAGTTAATACTGTGGGTCAGTTACAGAATCTATTACTTATCAGGGATTCCATATTGGTGATATACATCTGTATAGAAATACTCTGTACATAGAGACGGTGAATACTGGGGCAGTTACAGAATCTATTACTTATCAGGGATTCCATATTGGTGTATATACATCTGTATAGAAAATACTGCTGTACATAGGACGTGAATAACTGGGGTCAGTTACAGAATCTATTTTTTTATCAGGGGATTCCATATTGGTGTATAGACATCTGTATAGAAAATACTCTGACATAGAGTCAGGTGAATACTGGGGTTCGTTACAGGAATCGATTACTTATCAGGATTCCATATTGGTGTTAGACATCTGTATAGAAAATACTCTGTACATAAGACAGTGATACTGGGGTCAGTTACAGATCTATTTTATTCAAGGGTTCCATAGCGGTGATAGACATCGGTATAGGAAAATACCGTACATAGAGCAGTGATAGGGTCAGTTACAGAATCTATTACTATCAGGATTCCATATCGGTGTATAGACATCTGTATAGAAAATCTCTGTACATAGAGACGGTGAATACTGGGGTCAGTTACAGAATCTATTACTTATAGGGATTCCATATTGGTGTATAGACATCTGTATAGAAAACACTCTGTAATAGAGACAGTGAATACTGGGGTCAGTTACAGATCTATTACTTATCAGGGATTCCATATCGGTGTATAGACATCTGTATAGAAATACTCTGTACATAGAGACGTGAATACTGGGTCAGTTACAGAATCTATTACTTATCAGGGATTCCATATCGTTGTGTATGACATCTGTATAGAAAATACTCTGTACATAGACACAGTGAATACTGGGGTCAGTTATCAGAATCTATTTTATCAGGGATTCCATATCGGTTGTATAACATCTGTATAGAAAATATCTCTGTACATAGAGACAGTGAATACTGGGGTCAGTTACAGAATCTATACTTATCAGGATTCCATATCGGTTATAACACTGTATAGAAAATACTCTGTACATAGAGACGTGAATACTGGGGTCAGTTACAGATCATTACTTATCAGGGATTCCATATCGGTGTATAGACATCTGTATAGAAAATACTCTGTACATAGAGACAGGAATACTGGGGTCAGTTTACAGAATCTATTAATTATCAGGGATTCCATATTGGTGTATAGACATCGTATAGAAATACTCTGTACATAGAGACAGTGAATACTGGGTCAGTTACAGAATCTATTACTTATCAGGGATTCCATATCGGTGTATAGACATCTGTATAGAAAATACTCTGTACATAGAGACAGTGAATATGGGGTCAGTTACAGAATCTATTACTTATCAGGATTCCATATCGGTGTATAGACATCTGTATAGAAAATACTCTGTACATAGAGACAGTGATACTGGGGTCAGTTACAGAATCTATTACTTATCAGGGATTCCATATCGGTGTATAGACATCTGTATAGAAAATACTCTTACATAGAGACAGTGAATACTGGGGTCAGTTACAGATCATTACTTATCAGGATTCCATATCGGTGTATAGAAATCTGTATAGAAAAACTCTGTACATAGAGACAGTGAATACTGGGTCAGTTACAGAATCTATTACTTATCAGGATTCCATATCGGTGTATAGACATCTGTATAGAAAATACTCTGTACATAGAGACAGTGAATACTGGGTCAGTTACACGAATCTATACTTATCAGGGATTCCATATTGGTGTATAGACATCTGTATGAGAAAATACTCTGTACATAGAGACAGGTGATACGGGTCAGTTAACAGAATCTATTACTTATCAGGGATTCCATATGTGTATAGACATCTGTATAGAAATACTTGTACATAGAGACAGTGAATACTGGGGTCAGTTACAGAATCTATACTTATCAGGGATTCCATATTGGTGATAGACATCTGTATAGAAATACTCTGTACATAGGACAGTGATACTGGGGTCAGTTACAGAATCTATTACTATCAGGATTCCAATCGGTGTATAGACATCTGTATAGAATACTCTGTACATAGAGACAGTGAATACTGGGGTCAGTTACAGAATCTATTACTTATCAGGGATTCCATATTGGTGTATAGAACATCTGTATGAAATACTCTGTAATAGAGACAGTGAATACTGGGGGCAGTTACAGAATCTATTACTTATCGGGATTCCATATCGTGTGTATAGACATCTGTATAGAAAATACTCTGTACATAGAGACAGTGAATACTGGGGTCAGTACAGATCTATTACTTATCAGGGATTCCAAATTGGTGTATAGACATCTGTATAGAAATACTCTGTACATAGAGACAGTGAATACTGCTCAGTTAAGAATTTATTATCAGGGATTCCATATGGTGTATAGACATCTGTATAGAAAATACTCTGTACATAGAGACAGTGAAATACTGGGGGTCAGTTACAGAATCTATTACTTATCAGGGATTCCATATCGGTGTATAGACATCTGTATAGAAAATACTCTGTACATAGACACAGTGAATACTGGGGTCAGTTACAGAATCTATTACTTATCAGGGATTCCATATCGGTGTATAGACACATCTGTATGAGAAAAATCTGTACATAGAGACAGTGAATACTGGGGTCAGTTACAGAATCTATTACTTATCAGGGATTCCATATTGGTGTATAGACATCTGTATAGAAAATACTCTGTACATAGAGACAGTGAATACTGGGTCAGTTACAGAATCTATTACTTATCAGGGATTCCATATCGGTGTATAGACATCTGTATAGAAAATACTCTGTACATAGACACAGTGAATACTGGGGTCAGTTACAGAATCTATTTTTTTATCAGGGATTCCATATTGCAAAACAAACTGCCCAATCAGCAGCCAGAAATCCAGGGCCGTGACCACGTCACAGTGGTCACATGACCTGGCGTCTCGCGATACTCCACATTTCTTTGTCAGTTTACACTTTACCATAGAAATACCGTAACCAATCAGTAATGCTTAAATACAAAATGCTCATTAACAAACCTCGGCACCAAGAGCAGATCCATGCCAAGGAACGTTAAGACAGATTTTCACAGAATTGTACAAAATAACACAATACAGGGAATAGAATTAGACAATCTGGTATGCCCGTGGAGTCCCAAGATCTCCAAAGAGAGAACTCCAGTAGTTCTGGGATTTAATGCAGATAAAAGTTTATCTACCTGTTCCATATAAATTTCCTCATCCAGAGATATATCAAAGAATGGAAACAAACCCCCTTCTTTATGGGGAGTCTTTATCCACATATGTGAAGTCACATATGGGTTTAGTTAAAGTCCCAGATATGGTAATCCAAAAAATGTTGAAACATGTTTAAACAGACGTCCATCTCAAGTACAGAGGTTCCTCCTGTTCGAATGAAGGTAAGTCACCAGTTCGGATCCAAACCCCATAGCTCCATATGTGAGGCTCATTAGTAATGGCAGGAAACTCTTCTTCTTCATTCACTGGTGGAGGAGTTCATCTAAGGAAAGAGCTGTATTACCTCTGTGAATAAACATATCAGATGTAAGGCATAAAGTCAATTTCTTCATGGAGATCATTCGGGCTCAATGTTTTGAGGTTCTATGTAAGATTTGTCTCTGTCCGCAATAGTGTGTTATCAATATCTCCTCCTATAATATTCTGCAAAACTTTAATCAACCCCAGGCATTTAAGTCCATCAACCCTGCCATTGTGATATTTGAGAAATAAACGATTGCACGGACAAGTGAGTGCATAAGCAACATTCTGTGATTTGCAATTGAAATAGTGTCGAATGTCAAATCTGTTTGTACCATCAGAGCTGGTGATTGTATCTCTGGAATCCATAAACCGGCAGTATGTACATTCCCTATAAGTCTCATCCCTTTGTTCGGGGAAACTGGTTGGCATACAATATGGCTCCATACCAATTTGTCCATAAGATTTGGACATCTCCTGGCCGTGATTGATGGAGAATCTGTAATAAAAGCTTTTAAGCTCTCATCATTTGTAAGTAAATGCCAGTTGTTCTTCAATACCTGTCTGGTATCTTGCCATTGAGCATTATATAGAGTGATAAATCGGACTGTGTTATTAGCTGACAACCTTCTATTCCCAGATGACAAAAGATCATTTTGTGTACGTCGTGATGCAGAGAAACAACATTGTCTAAGAAGTCAATTGGGATAGCCCCTTTCTCGCAACTGTCTTTGAAGGCGGAGGCTTCTCTCTCAAAAGACTCTGACATAGGAATTTAGAGTAAGGGCTAGGCCACACTAGCGCGTTTTTCGCGCGTTTGTGCACGCGTTTCGCGCTCGAGTTTGCGCCCGCGATTTTCGCTAAAATGGAAATCGCGGAAACTCAAAAATTCCCGCGATTTCCGATGCGCATGCGATTGCGCGTCCGTTCGCGTTATGGTAACGCATGCGTTCACCATTTTTGGTGCGTTAACGCATGCGTGTCCATAACGTGAAAAGGCGAAAATGCATGCGCAAAACGCGAACGCGAGCGCGAAACGCGCAAGAATCGCGCACACAATCGCGTGCGATAACGCTCGCGATTTTGTGCGCGATTCCTGTGCGTTGCAGTGTGGCCTCACCCTGAGAACATGTTTTGTAAATATCTGTCAATATATTGACAGGCCGGTTCCGTCAGACTTCCAATGCCAGAGACAATCGGTCTTCCCGGGGGAGTCTCCCTATTCACATATAAAGATGGTACAATAGGATTCATTACCTTTAAGAAGTTCCCTTCACTTTTGGTAATGGTGCCTGAAGTCATTGCAGTCGTGATGATGTCATGAAGTCTCTTTTTGTATTTGGCTGTCGGATCTGGGGGAAGTCAGGCATAGTTGTCTATGAACCTCTTCACAATAGTCAGTTGTTGGCCAAATCACGATGTTCCCACCTTTATCACTACATTAAATTAATCCATAAGTTCTTTTAATGCTTGATGTTCTCTGTGTGTTAAATTCTTCCTGTGCATCTTCCTATTACCCAATTTCTGCATATCAAGGAAGGTGTTATTATAATAAATGTCTAAGCTGGGAAATTCTGCTAAACATCGGAGTGTATTTGGACTTGGGTTTAAAAATTACCTTGTTCTCTCGTATATTTTCTGACTCAGCTTAAAATAATACGGAGAAAAAAGCAAGGATCTGTGGCTAAAAAAATCCTACTTTTATTCCAAATATTAAAATAGTATTAAAATATTATCAAAATATTTATCCAAAATAGTACTTATCAAAGAACCTATACACCCTTAAACAGATCCCCCAACACAGATGATATAAACACTCAGCATGAGAACAATGACAAAATAACCCATAACCCTATGTATACTTAGCAGTCTGGTTGTCAGTCAGTAGTCCATGCACAGAAATCAAAAAGTAATACAGAGTACTAGGCTGAATGTACAGGAGGCAAGGCACGTGGTGACAGTAGATGGGGGACCCAGCACCCTAAACGCGTTTCGCTATGTTAGCTTTTTCAATGACGCTAAAGCCGTAATAGAATTCCTACTATTTAAGGAACAAACTGCCCAATCAGCAGCCGGACGTCAAGGGCCGTGACCACGTCACAGTGGTCACATGACCTGGCATCTCGCGATACTTCACATTACTTTGTCAGTTTACATGTTACCATAGAAATACCGTAACCAATCAGAGCATACCAGCCTGTCTAATTCTATTTCCTGTATTGTGTTATTTTGTACACTTCTGTAAAAATCTCTCTTAGGGCTAGGCCACACTGCTGCGCTTTTTTGCGCTTGTGTTTGCATATGCGTTTTTTCCATATCATTGAAAATGCGGCAACGCACCGAAAATGCGCGTTTTCGGGTGCGTTGCAATTGCGATTTGCGTTCCGCAGTTTAAATCGCAATCGCATGCGTTTTTCAATAGTTAATGAAAAAAACGCATGCACAAAAGCAACGACATTGTGAATGAAATTGCATGCGATTGCGTTTGCGTTGCAGTGTGGCCGTGCCCTTACCCTTCCTTGCCATGGATCTGCTCTTGGTGCCGAGGTCTGTTAATGAGCATTTTGTATTTGAGCATTACTGATTGGTTACGGTATTTCAGTGGTAACGTGTAAACTGAACTGAGGTTGAATAAAGACATACGTCCATCAAGTCCAACCTATTCACTTTTTTTTAACCTTTCCTAACACTTGATCCAGAGGAAGGCAAAAAAACCCCAAAAAACAGCTAAACAAATGGGGAAAAATTCCTTCCTATCCCTGTACCAACCAGAACTACAGTAAATGTATTAATACCAATAATTCTCAATATTATATAGTATCCCTGTACCAACCAGAACTACAGTATATGTATTAATAACAGTAATTCTCAATATTATATAGTATCCCCAAACCAACCAGAACTACGGTATATGTATTAATACCAGTAATTCTCATTATTATATAGTATCCCTGTACCAACCAGAACTACAGTATATGTATTAATACCAGTAATTCTCAATATTCTATAATATCACTGTACCAACCAGAACTACAGTATATGTATTAATACCAGTAATTCTCAATATTATATAGTATCCCTGTACCAACCAGAACTACAGTATATGTATTAATACCAGTAATTCTAAATATTATATAGTATCCCTGTACCAACCAGAACTACAGTATATGTATTAATACCAATAATTCTTAATATTATATAGTCTACTGTACCAACCAGAACTACAGTATATGTATTAATACCAGTTATTCTCAATATTATATAGTATCCCTGTACCAACCAGAACTACAATATATGTATTAATACCAGTAATTCTCAATAGTATATAGTATCCCTGTACCAACCAGAACTACAGTATATGTATTAATACCAGTAATTCTCAATATTATATAGTATCCCTGTACCAATCAGAACTACAGTATATGTATTAATACCAGTAATTCTCAATATAATATAGTGTCCCTGTACCAACCAGAACTACAGTATATGTATTAATACCAGTAATTCTCAATATTATATAGTATCCCTGTACCAATCAGAACTACAGTATATGTATTAATACCAGTAATTCTCAATATTATATAGTATCCCTGTACCACCCAAAACTACAGTATATGTATTAATACCAGTCATTCTCAATATTATGTAGTATCCCCGTACCAACCAGAACTACAGTATATGTATTAATACCAGTAATTCTCAATATTATATAGTATCCCCGTACCAACCAGAACTACAGTATATGTATTAATACCAGTAATTCTCAATATTATATAGTATCCCTGTACCAACCAGAGCTACAGTATATGTATTAATACCGGTAATTCTCAATATTATATAGTATCCCTGTACCAACTAGAACTACAATATACTATGTAGTATGTATTAATATGTATGACTTTAATGTATTCCATGCACATGTTCCGCTCGTTTAAAGCACGGGGAGAGCCTGTGAACAGGATGAGTTATTAGAAATTACCTAGAAAACGATGCAAAAAATGTGTTGGAAATACGAGGCACCTGTATGTTTATGCAGCCTAAATTCTTGA
>CM033469.1:14304757-14324628 GCA_019447015.1 Hymenochirus boettgeri
ATTAGTGCAAAACAACAAAGACATCACCGTGTCATTTGCATAACTGGTCACTGATTGGATGTGTTATGCCCATGATGACATCACTATCACCAAGGCTATAAATAGTGCAGATCAAGAACAGGAAATCATTTGTGTCGTTCAGATTAGAGGTGAGTGGAAGCACCAAGGCATCTCTGCACATAAATAAGAAGAAATGTAACCAGATGGATCTCATTTAGGGCACGGCCTCAACGCAAACGCGGAATTGCATGCGATTTCATGTGCGATTTCGTTGCGTTTGTGCATGTATTTTTTTCAATAAGTATTGGAAAACACATGCGATTGTGATTAAATATGCGGAACGCAATCGCAAACCCCGCAAAACACAATCGCACACGCAACGCACCCGGTTTTCGGTGCGTTGCCGCGTTTTCAATATTATGAAAAAAAAGCAAGCGCAAAAAAAAAAAAGCTGCAATGTGGCCTAGCCGTTACAACTTGAGATCCATTTAGCCTTTATTACACAGTCAGGGTTATTCAATAAAAGTTCTTATCTTTAGCCTTTATTACACAGTCAGGGTTATTCAATAAAAGTTCTTATCTTTTAAAATGGTGCTAATTTTGCCCCAACCAATCAGATCTTATGTAACATTTGAAAGCTAACATCTGATTGGTTGGGGCAAAATTAGCACCATTTTAAACGATAAGAACTAGTTTTTTTGGCTGGAGTTACCCTTTAAAACTCATTCTATTATAAATACTGGGACTTTTACTTAACAGAGGAATGATGTTGTTAAATTACCAGTTAAAATCTCTTGATGTTTTATTTCCATAGCTAAACCTCTCCATATTTCCCCTATTGTCTGTAGGCGCTGAAATCTCTACATAAGAAGGGCATCGTTCACCGTGACATTAAACCGTCCAACATCATGGTGACGGAGAAGGCAGGTGTGAAACTAAGTGAGTAACACTCTGTGTTCTAAGGGCCACTAGTGCTCAGAGCAGACCATCTGTATCTTAGACTTTAGGTATCAGTGTAAAGAGAAATGTACTAATGGGGAGTCTGGGTAATTTGTCATTTCAGTCGACCTTGGAGCATCTACAAAATTAAACCCCAAATCAGGCAGGTGTTCTGGGTGTGCAGGAACCGCTCTGTTCATGGCTCCGGAGGTGGTGGAAGACGGTCCTGCAGGATATGACTGCAAGGTAAGACTTGTCTATTATTACTATGTAGTGATTAACGTGAATCCATCCAACCTAATTCTAGATTGTACTGGGGAAACGAGTGCTAACGTAATGTTATTTATTGGCAGTGCGACATATGGTCCCTTGGAGCGATGGCCCTCCTACTAGCAGAAAGAAAGTGTTGTAAGTAAAATGTATTTCAATCATTTCCTATATACGTGTTTAACAAGGTACAAATGGAGTTAAAGGGAAGAAATATGAAGGTAAATAAGCTGCTCTGATTCTATTTCAGTTTCCCCTTCGGTATTAAAAGAAGAAGATGTGCATTTGTACATTCAGACGTCCAGCAAATTGTAAGTGTCTCTCCTATTGGACCCTTTGTGATATTCCAGTCCTTACATTATTAGTAATCATGTATGGCACTGTTGGTCTGTATGAATTATACACATTATTTACAGCGACCATTCTGATTTTTATTTGTCAGGTCAGGAACCTTCCGCTCCTTTCTAATGCAATGTTTAAGGACGAACCCAGATGAAAGGCCTAGCGCCAAGGAGCTGCTGGAACATCCATTTGTACAGGATGTGCCTGTCAAATACATCAAACGCCAGATCAGAAATTACTTCTACTACAAGCAGAAATGTGACAGATTATTCATAGAGCTAGGTAAGAAAAAACAACCACTGTACGAAAACACCAACACATGATAAGTCCCATGTCAATTCTGAGAATGGGGATTAGACAAATTTGAGTTTGGTAATGAGCTGTAGACTAACCACTTATTAATACTTTGGTGGTCACAGCTGATATGGCCTCTATGGGGGAGGGAACACCATCTAATGTAGTTAGATAAGATTTACATTGTGGAATTAAGTAAAGGATAATAGAGGACAAGATTTAATAATTTTTAATGTATATTAATATAAACTATATATATCAATACTCCTTTATAGCTGATCTAGAGGAGCCCCAACAGGAAGCCCAAGTCAAAGCAGAAACATGGGAAGTCCAAAGACAAGTCTCTAAAATATCATTAATAGCCATACAAGAGGAAGATACGGTAGTTCTCGGTTGGTACGGAGGAATTACTATATAATATTGTGAAAATTACTGGTATAATACATATATGTAGTTCTGGTTGGTACAGGGATACTATATCATATTGAAATTACTGGTATTAATACATATATGTAGTTCTGGGTGGTACAGGGATTACTATATAATATTGAGAATTACTGGTATTAATACATATATTGTAGTTTTGGTTGGTACAGGGATACTATTAATCATATGGAGAATTACTGGTTTAAACAATACATACTGTAGTTCTGGTTGGTACGGGGATACTACATAATATTGAGATGACTGGTATTATCACTATACGTAGTTCTGGTTGGTACAGAGGATACTATATAATATTGAGGAATTACTGGTATTAATACATATACTTTAGTTCTGGTTGGTACGGGGATACTATATAATATTGAGAATTACTGGTATTAATACATATACGTGTAGTTCTGGTTGGTACGAGGGATACTATATAATATTGAGAAGTACTGGTATAATTAACATATACTGTATTCTGGTTGGACAGGGATACTATATCATGTTGAAAATTACTGGTATTAATACATATACTGTAGTTTCTGGGTGGTACAGGGTACTAATAATATGAGAATTACTGGTATTAAGTACAATATTGTAGTTTTGGTTGGTACAGGGATACTATATCATATGTGAGAATTACTGGATTAATACATATTACTGTAGTTCTGGTGGTACGGGGAGACTACATAATATTGAGAATGACTGTATTAATACATATACTGTATTTCTGGTTGGTACGAGGGATACTATATAATATTGAGAATTACTGGTATTATACATATACTTTAGTTCTGGTTTGGTTACGAGGGGATACTATATAATATTGAGAATTACTGGTATTAATACATATACTGTAGTTCTGGTGGGTACCAGGGATACTATATAATATTGAGAATACTGGTATTAATATCATATACTGTAGTTCTCTGGTGGTACAGGGATACTATATAATATTGTTGAATTAACTGGTATTAATACACCTATACTGTAGTTCTGGTTGGTACTGAGGGGATACTATATATATTGAGAATTACGTATTAATACATATACGTTTATGCGTTGGTACGAGGGATACTATAAATATTGAGAATTACGGTATTAATACATATCACTGTAGTTCTGGTTGGTACGGGGATACTATATAAATTGAGAATTGACTGGATTAATACATATACTGTAGTTCTGGTTGGTACGGGCTGAGCGATACTATATAATATTGAGAATTATGGTATTAATACATATTACTGTAGTTCTGGTTGGTACAGGGATACATATAATATTGAGAATTACTGGTATTAATACATATACTGTATTCTGGTTGGTACAGGGATACTATCATAATATTGGAATTACTGGTATTAATCTATTACTGTAGTTCGGGCGTAAAGGGATACTATATTATATGAGAAGTTAACGTATATATACATATACTGTAGTTCTGGTTGGTACAGGATACTATATAATATTGAGAATACTGGTATTATACATTACTGAGTTCTGGTTGTACGGGATACTATGATTATTGTAATTCGGATAATACATATACTGTAGTTCTGTTGGTACAGAGCCTTTTTCCCCCCTTGGATACTATATTTATATTGAGAATTAACTGGTTATTAATACATATACTGTAGTTGTGGTTGTGTATCGTGGGATACCTATATTAATTGAGAATTACTGGCAAAGGTGAGTGTGGGTTAGTGACTCGAGTATAAGCAGAGTTCATTTTCAGGCATTTTTTAAAGCTTGAAAACCTCGGCTTATACTCGAGTATATACAGTATTGTTTCAATCCTTATCGAAATATGTCTGCATAAACTGAAGTTCAAATTTGGAAGAGTTCAAAAAAAAATATAATGATATGTTACAGTTTGACTGCGTAGTGGGTAAAGGATCTATACTACCATTTGTACCAATATCCATACTTTATAAATGCGGTCTTGCTGTCCCTTAGTTCTAGGGTGGGACACCAAGGAGCATCCTTCCGCGGCCGAGTGTCCTCTTCGTACGATTATACAATCATTCTAGTTTGGCGACTCCATCCACTAACCCCTGTCCCGCTGGCTACATAAATCAAGACTGAAACCAACGGATAAACGGACATGTACATTATCATCTCTTGCAATCGACCTGAAATCATTTCTATCTTCCCTTGGATTCCCCCCCCCCATTTATCATACATGATGTGGTAGCTTGTTATAATTCTGTCCTACTGCAAGTCAAGTCAATAATCCAACAAACTGAAAAAAATATTCAAGTTACCGAAAACATTATTGTATTTATTTAATTCCCAAAATGTCACTGGATTTCACAACAGCAATCTACCCATAGTATTGCCATTAACTCTTTCATTGCCAGGAGAGTATTACCATTAACCCTTATTGCCAGCAGACTTTTCTATCAATACTTTCAGTGCCAGCAGACTTCCAGGAGTATTGCCATTATTCTTCAGTGCCAGCACTTTCCCATAGTATTGCTATTAACAACTTTCAGTGCCAGCCACAAAGTATTACCTTTAACTTTCTGCTGCCCAGCATTGACATGATATTACAGTATGTAACCATGCATTGACATATCATACAGTATTACCAGCATTGACATGATACACATGTATCATGTACCTGCTTTCCATTGTCTCTCTCCATTGACGTTCACTCTCCCTCACTCTCATAATTAATTAGATTTTGTTTTGTAAGGAAGAGGGGATAGGGATCTCATGGCTGCTAGTCACAAGGGTCACGTGTAAAGTTCCTGCAGCAGCTTTTACCTGGCATTTATAAACTGTTCTCCTCAGTACTAGTTAGCAATCTCATCCTCCCCGCCCACTTCCTCACCTTCAGTTCATTTGCAACATTTGTGTTGCAAACTTTTGGCTCTCTACTCAACTACAATGTAAACACATTACAGCTGAACAAGGGGAGCATATCTAATACTGAATTAAAAGCTGACAGGAGATGCTAGGGAGAGAGTAGAAGAACTAGATCTACTGGGGCACTAATCTTTCCCTATGTGGCCTATGCCTAAAACAGTCCTGGTCTAGTTAATTACATTAAAATAACAATGGTAATTACTGTAAATGGCTGTGGGCACCTGTTAAAGGTCTGGGGAACAAGTACATATCACCAAACTGTTTTTAACACTAAGTCCCACGATCGAGCAATTCTCAGGTTTCCATAGATTTTTTCTACATTTGATGGGTTAATGCAATAGGAGGGTTACTAAACGCTACAATTCGAGGGTTGTCGCCAAATTGAGGGTTATCGCCAGCCGCTACATTCGAGGGTACTGACGCACATTTAAGGGTTACACTTAACGCTACATTCAAGGGATTATGACGCTAAAATTAAGGGTTATCACAAACGCTACATTCGAGGATTATCGCCGATAGGCTACATTTGAGGGTTATCGCAGAATGTCGTGTTCGAGGGTTTTCACTGAAATGGTACATTCAAGGGTTATCAATTATCGATAATATGTCCGGCATTTTACTGATGACATAGCTAAGCACTGATAGTAACTGATGACATAGCTAAACACTGATTATAACTGATGACATAGCTAAGCACTGATTATATATGACATAGCAAGACTGTAACATAGCTAAGCTTCTGATTATAACTGTTATAACATAAGGTGGGTTCAACACTATACAATCCTTCCTCCTGACCGACGTTCGGAACTTCCGACCGGTCAGCCAGGAGGAGAACTGTTGGTCGCGGCAAATGTAACCGCGTTCGACAGTTAGTAGTGACCGATCGCGTGGTCCATAGTGGACCACCGATCGGTTGTGATTTTCCGACGAGTCCAATCATCAACGATCGCCAACCCACTAAACACATCAAATAATTTGGCCCCACCAAAACATTGAAAGGTTCAACCTACCTTGTGCCTTCCATGCTTGGTACTGTCCAATGTTCTGGCACTGAGAAATAAGATTGAAGAACTTACCTTTGCTGCTTCCAAATAGCATAACTTCATCTCCTCATCTGCAATTTGCCTAGTTGAAATCTGGCTACATGATTTCAGACTCCCGCAACGGAGAGGAGTCCTGATCTCCTCCCCGTTACGCCCCCCTTATGTGTCAATGATGTCACACAAGTAGCTACGCCCTCTTATCACAGCCTGCCCTCGGGACGTCCTGCATTAGCGTAGTAAACCATTTTATATCCATTAGTTGTATCATCTTCATACAATTGGAGTATACTTCCTCCAAGCACTAATGTGAAGAAAGATAGAGAATATATGTAAAACTCCACAATAATGGTGCTGGTGATTTAACAACTGAACTCCCCAGTAGAAACAACTTTGTTAAATGCCCAACCATATTACTTGCACGGTGCAAATGCCTGGAAGGCCTACTGTATAAACAAGGTCTTCAGGCTACAAAATCAACCTGAAATCCCGACCTCGATTTATCTACTCGGGTCAGTCACTCACCACTCTGCAAATCCAGCCTCCGCTTGCTCGCTGCCTTGTACTGATCAGGGATGTCACTACTCGGCGAGCGGCGGACGGATTAGCTACACCTCAAGGGAATGAGCTCTGCAATAACTTTGCATATTATTATGGAAATGTGTTTCACATTAAAACCTCAGTTTATTGTAAAGACTGCAACTTCCATTGTAATTTAAAGTAAAACCATTCAATTACCAGGATAATAAGGATCCACATCTGTGTGCTCCAGCAATCAGCTTTACAAGTTTTAATAGCAAATAGTTCTGGGTTCGCCATGATTAATATCCATACAGCCTGTTATCAAGGGATTAGGGTAGTACGTAAGTAGGTTAAGGCGAAATATCCATTTCTTATTTGCAAATGAAGACTACTGTACAATGTGTGCTTTTAAAGGGCAACTAAAGCCTCAAATCATGTTACTAGTTTTGCAATTAAAGGTATCTCGGTTATACTCAGTCAGTTTATACTCGAGTCAATCACATTTACTAGTTTTTCAGTTAAAGGACAATTATACTCACCTTCTGTCTTTCTTAAGCTTTCCAATAGCTCTTTCATTGAAGGGCATCAGGATCCTCATACCTAATGTTCATAGTATTATACAGCTCTAAACCTTCTTCCCCTATAGTGTGCCAGAGATGGCTATTCTCTGATACCTCGGGAACTTGCTAGCACCAGTTGCTGTCAGTGTATACTGTAATTTTTTGCCTCCCCACTCTCCAGTTTTCACTGAGATTTTCAGAGAATAGTAAAGCATTAGGAGGTTAAACTGCTCCATGTTATTATTAAGCACCACACACCAATCCTGTGTTCCAGTCCCTTCTGATAACAGCACCAGTTGCTTCAGTACTCACAGTTTCTGTGGTCTGATGCTAGCAGTGATCTGGTTGCACTCCAACTTCTGACCCATGTCTTGTTTTTGACTGATACGGAGCTTGTGGGTATTGGTGAACCAGGTTACTGGAAAACACAGGAACTGTATTCTGAAGAACAGGCTTTACTGAAGTACTAACATAGAACTTCTAAACAGCAAGAGAGCCCAATATAAATGGAGTCCAACACTTACAGTACTAAGCACAACAAATAGATCAACACATAACTGTGACTAGAGGCTGGCTCAGTCTTAAAGTCCACAGCACTATATATTACACCTTCCCTCGCTCCTCTTCTTTGTCAGTACCTTTTACCCAGGGTGAGGACCGAACCGCTAGTCCTCACCCCTGGGTTCGCGTAACTTGAAGCACAGTCTTACTGACCGCTGCTCCAGTAGGCTCCGCCCCTCCTCCCCTTCGGCGACGAAACCAATAGAGGCACGTTCCTGCAACGATGGCGGTGTGCAACATGCACCTAGAGCGCACATTCAAATTGTGTTCAGGTGCCAAAAACCCTAGGGACACCCAACATGAATGGTCCTTAAATAACAAATTGCATGATAACATGTATGTTGAGGCAGTACTATCTCCTAGTAAGGATATATTTGGAATTACTGCCCTTTCAGGCCCCAGATCACGCAAGGCCTATTGCTAATCATCTTTGCTTTCATTGTCTCAAGTTAATAATAATATATATTTTTTTATATCATTGCTGCCTGTCCTTTCAATGAAATACTGTGTGCTTTGAATTTCCCCTTCAGGACAGGAATTTATCAGACGCTGTCAGTACAAAGCGTTGAGAAGCACAGCGAAGCCTTTTCATCGATGCCTCGGAACTTCATTTTACATCAATAATTAGTCTTACCTAACATCCTAGATCCCTATCTGGTGGTCGGATCGATACCAGTCCGATAGGAGCACAATGGAGAAAGAAAGAGTCCACCATTAAAGAAAATTCTTCAGCTATCTGATTTATAGCAGGTTAGAATAAACACTGCTTATTCTTCCTGAGAAGCACATTTCCCAGGCACTAGGGGCAAACCTATTCTGTTCCAAAGAAACCCATTTTCCAAAGAATCATTAGCTAGAGTATAGCCCTCCTGTCTGTTATGACCTTACTGGCATGGGGGCTTTTCGGACACAGCACGCTGGTGCTTGTGTGCTATGGGTCCCTGACTACACCTCCCTGTTGTAAGCGTGGAGGTCATCCTGTGCACGCAAATGGGTCTTTTTAAAGCCCTCCTTTTCCTTTCTACACTTGCTGCCAGATCAGTGTTAGTTGTCGTTATTAGGCTCTTTGTGTCTTACTGTTTTTTCTGGATTTTGACCCTGTGCCTTGTTCCTGACCACTCTGTGTTGCCGTCTGCATTTTGACTTCTGCATGTTCCCTACCACTCTTGTGCCACCTTGACTGACTACCTGTTGCCACTTGGATTGCCGACCTTCGCCAGCTTGCTGCCTGCCCTGATCTCCGCCTGCTCCTGGACTTTGTTTGTTTGCCGCCAGTCCCGACCCCAGTGTGTGATCTTGGACCTGTTTGCCCAAATTGTGGTTGTCTTTCCTGGGGCCGCGACCTGGTACCTAACCACCGCGTACATCCTCACCATCGAGGCTCAGGAGAAAACCAGTAGGTGCTTAGACTCCCAGGGAGGCCTCCCAACTCCTTTCCAGAAGACCTTAACGCTGTCCCTTTTTACTCTCCCTTGTACTCTTGACAAACGGGACTTTCCTTCTCTGATCACTGAAGGTGGAGAATAGAGATCTTGATAAAGACCCATGCGGTCAGAAAACATATTGTGTGGACAAAGCCAATAAAATACTAATAATTATGGGTTGTATGAAGTCCTTTCTTCTTCGAGGAGCCTGTGATGGGGCTCCATCGCAGCAGAAGAAGCTAAAGATTGGTGAGGGGTTATTTGTTGTATCGGAGAATAGAGATCCTTGTAAGTGATCTATTTGCTATAATTCGCCTAAGAACGACTCCCATTGCCCCATTTCAACAATGTTTATCGAAAAGTTTCTAATCTACCCCTTCCCTTGCCCCTCATGTTCTTTGTACGGCGGTGTGTGAGAAGAAGACACTGGATACGTTTTATATTTTATTTTTTAACTTCACTCCACCTGCTCTTTTGGAGACTGTGAAATGAAGACCCTAGTGGTTGGGCAGGAAACTGTTGACAGGACAAACAAAGATATTGAATAACCGGTATCAATGAACACTGCATCCATAGTTCCGTGCTGCCTTTTAAGCTTGTGTGCAGAGCAAGGCCCATTTTCTTGTGGGTATTGTAAGGATAATGACAGTCAATGCAGTTTGTGGCTCTGTTGACTGCTCTTTCATAGTCCTTCTTTTGTTGCGGTTTATTTTATTTCAGACATCCACCAGCTAAGGTTTCCGAGAAGGTGGGGGAGGGGCGTGGTTGGTGGGTGGCTAGTAGGCATGACTTCAGTGACGTCACGTAGGGGAGGGGATTTGGTTGTTTGGGGGGGCGGGATAGGGGCATGGTGAAGGCGTTCCGGGGTGTGGTGGTCAGAAGGGGCCATGATGAGGAGTTAGAGTCTCCTCTCGCTCACGGAAGTCTGGGGTGGTCTCAAGGGAGTCCATCCCAGAATAAGGGTGGACTCCAGTGAGAGGAGTTTGATACCTGCATTTTAATTCCCTGCAATCCAAACCTTCGGTCGAACCTGTAACACAGAGCCTGGTAATGTTTTACACCTTGCTATACAAACTGGGATATGTTCTGTAGGGCATTTTTCATTTATCGTTTTCTTCCCAGATATATTGTGATCTCTTGACAGAATATTCTTGCCATGCTAGAAAGCACACGATACCTGGATACAGGGTTTCATGTAGTTCAGGCAAGTTCATTTACATTCTTGTTTTTGGGGCGGCGGAGATTTATATGAATGTATGAAATCAACAAATACACTTTCTAGATGTCAACATGTTCTGATTAAAAATCTCATTATTCACTAAAACCACGGATAGGAATAATCTTCTACTCTCCAGTAGTTTTTCACCCACCCTAAAATCTTTAAGGCTATTCCTAAAAGGCATTTATAAGGGCTAGACGCATTTCTTCAGACTACACCTCAATATGAACAATCGTCTAAAAAGATTATGCATAAACTATGGAGAAAGGTTACCCTCAAAGAAAACTTATGGGTATTAGGAACGAGGTAGGCAGAATCGACATATATCGACCAGAATATAAAAAGGAAATCCCTAAGGTCAGATCGGATCCGGTTGTCTCGTTATTTTGTAACCACAAGCCAGTCTATGGACAAATAACCAAGCATTATTGGCCCCTAATACAAAGGGACAAGGTATGGGTATTCTTTAAAAAATAGCCCATTGTTCACCTATCAAAGAGGCAAGACACTGAAAAGACAAATTATGCTCTGCAGATATAGGGACCGTATCGCACACCCATACAGAAACTTCTAAAAAGTGTCTTTTCTCATTTCCTCTGGAGACAGCACCAAGTGACCAGCAGGTGTCATTTATTTCATATCGAGACGTCAAAACACCGACCTTGTGTCAGCTCTGCTTATATTTTGGATTTCCTCTCTAATAATTTTAATGGTTGCCAAATAAGGTATCAAAACAGCATGAGGTGGGGAGGTTCGACACCAACTGTCTGCATGTACAATGCTGTTTTGACACCTTACCTGGGCGTTCCTATAACACCTCTTAGCCACTATCAATCACGCCCTAACACCGCTGTGATATGCTAATTGGGATTTTCCAGGGTACATAATTGCCACAGATTCTTGTACAAGTCATTCTGAATTGGAGAAAGCCAGTCGGATGACTAGCGAAACTCTTCAAGAACTAAACTTCAAGTCCAGGTTGATCTAATTGAATACACAGATTATGGGAGGTCTTTATCTATTTTAAATGAGAAATATGATTACCTTTGTCACTAATCCTATGTTCCTGATTTCCATTGGTTTCCCAAAGTCATAAAAGTATTGTAGATGTTAAGGGAAGACCCATCATCTCGGGCATGGGTCCTTCAATGAACATCTGAGTGAATACATTGACCAACTTTACTTCCTTGCCATACAGGGAAACTGTATATATCTATATCCACATCACCTATAGACAGATATAGTGGTTATCATAGATATATTGACAATATTATATTTGTTTGGAATGAGAAAAAGGGGGATGTCCCCTTTTTATCAAACAGTCAAATCTTTTTACAGTACACAAACTGTACAGTACGATATAGATGTTTTTGCCAACTGTTCAAACCAGTATGTAGTGTATCTGGCAAATGCGGTTGTTGGACTACATTATGTAGGTAAAAACTATAAGATGTGCTTCCCAGAGGGTAGCGGAAACACATTAATGCCATATCAAAAGGTAGTCTAGACACAGCAGAGTCTAGACTACCTTTGGGTATGGCATTAATGAGGCACATCAAGCTAAGAATACGTTTTTGTTTTAGATTATCAGACATAGTTAAAAATCAGGAAAGAGACGAAACAAAAAAAAAGTTGAAGCAAGTGAATTTATATGTTAAAAACCGTCACTCCACTGGGTCTCAGAGAGACTTTGAGCTATCCACTTCTTGGATTGAGGACTAATGTATCAAATTGTTTTCCTTATCTTGTGCTCTTTAACTGATGCCATTTCTTGACATGTCCCACTATATAAGGTGTATATGGACATGGAGTATATGGTGAATCATACACTTTATTTACTTTCCATTTGTAGTTTTTTTATGTATATCATTTGGTTAAACATAATCTGTTTATCTTTATAAATTGAAATATTTTCTTAATTACATATTTAGTTGATCTAGATTTAAACACAATATTGTAGTTTAACATGTTAATTTTGGGAATGCTTTTCTGATCATGTACATTCAATCCACTTCATTTGTATATTCGATTCAGTGATTGATTAATTGTTTTTAACTTTTGATTGGTCTAATTTAGAGGTTGGACTGTATGTTTGCGAAACCGTCAGGTGTTTTCCTCGCCCTCCCTGTGTCTATGATGGTTCCCGATGTTTTATTTAACTAAAGAAATAAAAACCTGATTTTAGGATTTCCGTGTGCAGCCTGCTCCGTCCTTTCTATTTGTTCCATGTTGTTCCTCCTAGCACTCACACCTCGGGATATTGAGGCCACGAACTACATGGAGGAGCTCCCGTAAGTATGTGTTTAATGTAATCCACTAATATACCATAGGTACTTATAAATAAAATGTATTGGAAACACACTAGCATATAATTACCTCAGTGGGTAGGTGCTACATGGGTTAAACTAGCTATAACAATAGAACAAGAGAAACAGAACCCATAGCAACACTTATTAATAAAAATTCCTTTATCTTAAAACAAGGAAAGCTGATAAAAACATAAAAACAATGTTGCTCTTTGTAGAAAAGTATCCTAATAGACAAGGTAAATAGTCTAATTTAGGGGACGTATCCCATGATGCAATAGACCAAAACCAGATATCATAATGTAGTATGGCGTATAGTCATTTGAAAAAGGTAATCTTTGATACAACTAATAGGTCTAGAATAGTTGGAGCATCACATTCAATGATATTACAGCCAAGAAAATAAGTGATACTTTACCAACAGAAGTTGACGTATCGGTAGCAGGTATCCGTTGCTTTTAGCACTTAAGAAGATAAAGCCACACGCGTTTCGTCTCCACAATGGACTTTTCTCGATGGCTAACGTTAGTTCAATGTGACGCGCTTTTTATAGCATATATAGTTTGGTAAGAGGAAGGAGGGGTATCCATGTTATGCGGCTGAAAATCACCAGCTTCCACCCTATCATAACACTTTAATTTGCCAAAGTGACAATAATCACAAAGATACATACATACAAAGGGATCAGGATATAGACATAGACACACCCCCAGCAATTTACCACCATAGGTAAAACTAAAGTATATCAATTCAATAAAGCGGACGCTAAAGAGCGTACGTCAGGAGTCTATGTCATGCTCATTTGAGCGTCCACTTCTATTAGAATTGATTTACCTAATTAGACTATTTTACCTTGTTAATAGGATACTTTTCACAAGAGCACATGTTTTTAATTGTTTTATCAGCTTTCCCTGTTGTAAATAAAGGATTTTTATTAAAGTGTGGTATGGGTTCTGTTTCTCTTTGTCCTCTATTAATATCACTATAGGTACTAGACCCAAACCTCAGAAATATTTTGCAATAAAATATAAATAAGGAAATCTGGAAAGAAATATCCACACATCAATGTTTTATTTAAACATTTTATTTATTTTATATCCCTAACCTACACTATCCCAGAGTTGATCCAGAGGAAGGCGAAAAACCCTAGAAGGGAAAAAAAAATCCTTCCTGACTCCTCGTGGCAATCGGATAAATCCCTGGATCAACTTTATTATATTTAAGGGGAACAAAAGGCAGCAGGTAGTTTGGATACTTACCTATTAGCTGCTGCTGCTTTTCTCTCCGGTCCTGCCCCCTCCCATGGCCATCCCAGTTTCCAAGTGGAGGGGGTGGGGCCAAAGCGGTCCGGTACAGAGCGACACTGCAGCTAGAGTGTATCCAAAACTACCTTTGGACTCCCAGAGGTAAACCTCACCACTGGTTAAAGCCAAGGGAGATTAAAGGCCGTACATGTCCATTCATAGGCTTTTGTTCCCCTTTAAACAACCCACATTTAAACTACCATCCCACTTACTTACATTTAGTTCTGGATTTAGGAGTCAGAGCCTGTAGCCTATTTACCCCACGTGTGCTGTGTAAAAATAGGTATTAAACTGTGCTAACCAATATGAATAGGTTTAGCAACTTTAACTCCATAATTGCATTGGCTGCACCAGTTTAACAAAAGACACCCTGTGCAACCGGCCAATCAATTTAATAAAGGATTTGCACCACTGTATAACTCTACAATTTAAGACCAGCTAATGGCTCTGGTCTAAAGTGTGCATGGGGTAAATCCTTTGGGATTTACCACCAGGTGCAAATGCCAATATTATACACAGAAGCCACATTTGCCTGGCAATTTGCACCTCTGGGAAAATGAGGCCCAAACTGTGAAACATAGACCCCTGTTGATAAACCCCTAAAGGGAAGTGTGGTTAGAGAGACCACTTGTGGGGATTATCACGCTGCCCACCACTGATGTGTCCTGCAGGTCATAAATAGAGAGTCTTCACTATCGTCTTTCTTTTTCTTTTAGGGTCATTTTTTCGTCCTTCTTTTCTCTCCCTCTTAAGGCCTTAAAGCGTTTCTGGATCTGTTTTGTTCTTATAATCCAAATGTCATTGAACATGGATTTTAATAAATTCTTTCTGTGCTTTTCCTTGGACTGGGCTTCCTTGTTGGGGATCCTCTCGGACAGCTATAAGAGAGGATAGAGATATATATAGTTATATTAATATATATTAATCTTGTCCTATATTATCCTTTATTAATTCCACAATGTAAATCCTATCTATGTAACTACATTAGATGGTGTTCTCTCCCCCATACAGGCCATACCAGCTGGACACCATTAACAGTCAGTCTACAGCTCATTACCAAACTCCACTTGTCTAATCCCCATTCCCAGAACTGAATTTCCAGTACCGAGTTACATGTGTTGGTGTATTCGCACAGGGATGGATTTCCTTACCTTGCTCTTCTGATAATTTGTAATATTCCTGTTTGTAGTGGAGTATTTTCTGATCCACGTTTCAAGTTTTTTCATGGATATTGTACAAATACATGTTTTCAGCCGGTCTTAGCGCTAGGCCTTTCATTGGGTTCTCCTTAAACATTTCATTAGAAGGAGCGGAAGGTTCCCGACCTGACAAATAAAAAGCAGAATGGTTGAAAATAACCTTTAATCCATGGTGCCCCTTAAAGGGAATGTGTATAATTCATTACTATAATGTAAGGATGAATAGACAAGGGTCCATAGGAGAGACACTACAATTTGCTGGATCTGAATGTACGAACACAGATCTACTTTGTTTAATACTGAAGGAAAAATGAAATAGAATCAGCAGCTAATGGACCTTCTATTTCTTACCTTTAACTCCATTGCCCACTTGTTTAAACACAGTATATAGGAAATGGAATCCATTTTACTACCCTCCTTTCCTTCTGCTAGTGCAGGTCTTCCAGGACCAAGCGTGCATAAATACATACGTAGCAACCGTGATACTCAATTAGTGATGGATAGTAACACTCTAGTATATACGACAGCTACTTGCAGTCATATCTGCAGGAACCGTCTTCCACCACCTCCGGAGCCATGAACAGAGCGGTTCCTGCCCACCCAGAACACCTGCTGATTTGGGGTTTAATTTTGTAGATGACTCCAAGGTAGGTAAATGACAATTACCCAGACTCCCCATTAGTACATTTCTCTTAACTGATACCTAAAGTCTAAGATACAGATGGTCTGCTCTGAGCACTAGTGGCCCTTAGAACACAGAGTGTTTACTCACTTAGTTTCACACCTGCTTCTCCGTCACCCATGATGTTGGACGGTTTAATGTCAACGGTGAACGATGCCTTCTTATGTAGATTGATTTCAGCGCCTACAGACAATAGGGGAAATATGGAGAGGTTTAGCTACTAAGGATTTATTCCTATTGTAAAAAGGCAAATTAAACTATTTGTTATACATGTTCCAAACAAGAGGAATTAGGCTAGTTTACCTTTAATATTTCCCTGCACCATGTATCGGATATATAAAGGCTGGATCACACCTAGGTGGCCATCCTCATACATATTATCCAATGTCTTCTCCAATGCAGTTTTCCATGACAATCTGGAACAGAAAGGGGTAAATTGGACAAATCAGGAGAGTGAGCTAGTCAGAAAATTCCATAGAATGTATTAGTACAGTATTTGAGGAGGCAATGTTATAATGACCGCTATCTGGCAGATATTAATAACCCATGTGACCGATGTACGGTTAGTTCTGGTTTAACACTAACTTGTGGTGGCCGGCCACTTCCTAACATTTTTGTGTGAATCTTACGCCCTCTTCTTTGCGCACGTTTAACCTCACCGGGATCCGCGGTGCAGTAATTCTTGCAATGGATTTTATGAGCATCGGGGATCACGGTCCGGTAGTAGAGCAACTTTTATAAACATCGGCGTTTAGTCTGTTGGCAACTAAGATCCCATTGACCGCAGCCAAGAAAAGGTATTTTTGGGCCAGAGAGTCATCACACTTGGTATTAATGCAGCACAACAAAGCTACTACCCAGAGCTGGGGTGGTCATTGTAATAGATGGAGCCTTGATATAGCCCCCTTGTAGGCCACGATGTTGGGATGCTTAGAGCCCTTTAGCATCTCCACTTCTGCCCGGGCATATTCTTCATTCTGATAGAGGGAAACGGACACATTTAAACCAGGAGAAGAACACAGAGACAATGAATAGAAATGTCTCTATACTGGAGTTACTGGGAATCAAACAATAATCTACACAAAGCCATCTTGTGTTTGTTCTGCGTTTAGCTTTACAGGTTCACTATTAGATAATTAAACAATATTTTACCCCATTGAGTCACCACTTTGACTGCCCACTGCCCTTTTTCTTATGGTGACCCTGGAAATAAAACATTAAGAGTGTTTTAACTGAAATTTAACAACATCAGTTCTTAAACAGTTGCAGCATCCTCCTCTTCTTCATGATAACGACTATTATTCAAGGTCACAACTGTGTCATCATGGCAAATGGCTGACAGACATTACTGAACGAGCACACTCTGCTCTGCGCTACACACTCATACCAGTCTCACAACAATCAGAGGAGGTGGGACTTCTAGGGAGGGATTGGCTATTGGTAAGTTCCTATAACTGTGGGTGTGGGAGCATCAGGGAATGGTAAGATTAAAACACAAGTGGGATTTTGGAGGGTAATGAAGCTAAAACCTTTTTCTTGGCTGGAGTTGCCCTTTAATACTATTCCTATTTAGTAAGTAACTTACCTTAAACCACTGAGCGTGGTCCCCCTTTCCAAGCTGTGTGTTGAAGGGTCAAGACTTTTTGGGAGACTAAATACAGAAAGAAAATACCGTATTATTCCTTATTTATCTATTGTATCTTAGTTTCCCTTTGTGTGGATTGTATTTATTGGAATATTGTGCAGTGCTGCCTTTCCAAGTGTCCCTATAGAAATACACAATCCATAATGAACATAATTACCTTATAACGTTCTGAAAGGTTTTCTCACGCTGAAAAGGACAAAAAAGGAGTGTAATCACTGTACATATCACATTCTACTTGGTTAATTAGGGTTAATTAGATTGTTATTATATTAAAATTAAAATTGAATTATTACTTTATTTGTTAAGCGTCTCCACCAACTCATTGGACCATTTGGATTTCTTAAAACATGGAGAGAGATAAAATGAGAAAAAAACAGATTATTCACACGTTCCTAGTATGAACAATTCTAAAACAACTTATCTCAGTACCTGATGTGTAATAATAAAGTTTTATATAAAAAATATAATAAAGGCTAAATGTAGCTCAATGCTATAATATTGTAAATTAGTTTTTTTCCCCATCTGGTTTAAATTTTTTCTTATTTTCAATGATGCCCGACTGAGCGCCCCATACACTTACCAATAGTTGCCGAAATGGCCTTGATACACATCAAGCATTGCGGGTAGAGCCCCCATGATCGCTGAGTGTACGAACCTTAAGGCTTTTGTCCCCTTTAAACAATCTAAATTTGACTAAATGCTAAGATCTATTGCATCAAGCTCGATTTAGGTGTTGGGAGCACTGTAGGCACAAATAGTTCCTACCTTAAGCCCCACCCATACTAGCCACCCCCACAATTATCCCACCTAATTCTGGTCACACCCACTGCAAAACTATCCTTGTGGTGGTGGCACTGCAAGAGAAGGGGAGAGGGAAAAATAGGTGCAAGCACTTGCTGCCCCCCCCCCGACCGCATCAGGTGCTAGTTGGAAATCTGGACCTGCTACATTAAAGATGAGGGGTCCAGCTTTGCTATTAGAACATGGACCTTGGTTAAGAAACCCCCTAAAGGCACATAATGGCATGTGGTTGGATGAGAATTATCATGCTTGCCCACCACGATCTGTCCTACAGGTAATACATACCGAGTCTTCATTGTCGTATTCTCTTTCTCTTTCTCTTCTTCTTTCTTCTGATTGTTCTCTTCTTCCTGTTGTAAGGCTATAATGATATTTTAGAGATTGGCTTTGGTTTCCCATGTCTCTGCTTTGACTTCGGTTTCTTCTCTCTCTCTTTTCTTTCTCTGATTCGTTCTCTTTTCCTTTGTAAGGCTATTAATGATATTTGAGAGACTTGGCTGTGTCTTCCATGTTTGTGCTTTGACTTCAGTTTCTTCTCTTCTTTCTCTTCTTTATTTCTTGATCTTCTCTTCTTCCGTTGGGTAAGGCTATTATATGATATTTTAAGGAGACTTGGCTTTTGTCTTCCCATTGTTTTGTAGGCTTTGACTTCGAGTCTTCTTTCTGTCTCGTCTTCTTTTTCTGATTCTTCTCTTCTCAAGTCTCTAAAATATCATTAATAGCCATACAAGAGGAAGAAGAGAATGAATCAGAGAAAGAAGAAGAGAAAGAAACTGAAGTCAAAGCACAAACATGGGAAGACAAAAGCCAAGTCTCTAAAATATCATTAATAGCCTTACAACAGGAAGAAAGACATGGGAAGACCAAAGCCAAGTCTCTAAAATATCATTAATAGCCTTACAACAGGAAGAAGAGAACGAATCAGAGAAAGAAGAAGAGAAAGAAGAGAAAGAAACCGAAGTCAAAGCAGAAACATGGGAAGACCAAAGCCAAATCTCTAAAATATCATTAATAGCCTTACAACAGGAAGAAGAGAACGAATCAGAGAAAGAAGAAGAGAAAGAATAGCATTTAGTCTAAATTTAGATTGTTTAAAGGGGAACAAAAGCCTTAAGGTTCGTACACTCATGCGATCATGGGGGCTCTACCCGCAATGCTTGATGTGTATCAAGGGCCATTTCGGCCAACTATTGGTAAGTGTATGGGCGCTCGGTCGGGCATCATTGATAAATAAGAAAAAATTTAACCAGATGGGGAAAAAAACTAATTTACAATATTAATAGAACTTGAGCTACATTTAGCCTTTATTATAGTTTATAGTTACATCACATGGTACTGAGATAATGTTGTTTTAGAATTGTTCATACTTAGGGAACGTGAAATAATCCTGTTTTTTTCTCATTTTCTCTCCAGGCCTGTTTAAGAAATCCAAATGGTCCAATGAGTTGGTGGAGACGCTTAAC
>CM033469.1:14324776-14567276 GCA_019447015.1 Hymenochirus boettgeri
TGTTTAAGAAATCCAAATGGTCCAATGAGTTGGTGGAGACGCTTAACAAATAAAGTAATAATTCAATTTTATTTTAATATAATTACAATCTAATTAACCCTAATTAACCAAGTAGATATGATATGTACAGTGATTAACACTCCTTTTTTGTCTTTTCAGCGTGAGAAACCCCTTTCAGAACGTTATAAGGTAATTATGTTCATTATGGATTGTGTATTTCTATAGGGACACTTGGAAAGGCAGCACTGCAACCCTCCAAAACCCCACTTGTGTTTTAATCTTACCATTCCCCGATGCTCCCACACCCACAGTTATAGGAACTTACCAATAGCCAATCCCTATATACGTGTTTAACAAGGTACAAATGGAGTTAAAGGGAAGAAATACGAAGGTCAATTAGCTGCTCTGATTCTATTTCATTTTTCCTTTCAGTATTAAACAAAGTAGATCTGTGTTCGTACATTCAGACGTCCAGCAAATTGTAAGTGTCTCCCATCTAATGTAGTTAGATAAGATTTACATTGTGGAATATAAGTAAGGATAATAGAGGACAAGATTTAATAATTTTAATGTATAATTATTAATATATATTCAATACTCCTTTTAGCTGATCTGAGGAGCCCCACCAGGAAGCCCAGTCAAAGCGAAACATGGGAGTCCAAAGACATCTCTAAAATATCATTAATAGCCATCCAGAGGAAGAAGAGAATGAAATCAGAAAGAGAAAGAGAAAAACTGAAGTCAAGCACAAACATGGGAACAAAAGCCAAGTCTCTAAAATATCATTAATAGCCTTACAACAGGAAGAAGAGAACGATCAGAGAAAGAAGAAGAGAAAGAAGAGAAGAAACCGAAGTCAAAGCAGAAACATGGAAGACCACAGCCAAGTCTCTAAAATATCATTATAGCCTTACAACAGGAAGAAGAGAACGAATCAGCGAAAGAAAGAAGAGAAGAAAACCGAAGTCAAACAGAGACATGGAAGACCAAAGCCAATCTCTAAAATATCATTAATAGCCTTAACAACAGGAAGAAGAACGAATCAGCGAAAGAAAGAAGAAGAAGAAAATACGACAATGAAGACGCTCGGTATGTATTACCTGTAGGACAGATCAGTGGGGGCAGCATGATAATTTCTCACAACCACATGCCATTATGTGCCTTTAGGGGTTTCTTAACCAGAGGTCCATGTTCTAATAGCAAAGCTGGACCCCTCATCTTTAATGTAGCAGGTCCAGATTTCCAACTAGCACCTGATGCGTGCGGGGGGGGGGAACCAAGTGCTTGCACCTATTTTTCCCTTCCCCTTCTCTTGCAGTGCACACCACCACAAGGATATTGTGCATGGGTGTGACCAGAATTAGGTGTGGATAATTGTGGGTGTGGCTATAGTGTGGGGCTTAAGGTAGACTATTTGTGCCTACAGGCTCCCAACACCTAAATCGAGCTCTGAATGCAGATAGGAAGGGTACATTTAGTCTAAATTTAGATGTTTAAGGGGAACAAAGCCTTAAGGTTCGTACACTCATGCGATCATGGGGGCTTTACCCGCAATGCTTGATTTGTATCAAGGCCATTCGGCAACTATTGGTAAGTGTATGGGCGTCTCGTCGGGCATCATTGATAAATAAGAAAAATTTAACCAGATGGAAAAAACTAATTTACAACTATTAATAGAACTTGATCTACATTTACCTTTATTATATTTTATAGTTCATCACATGGTACTGAAGATAAGTTGTTTTAGAATTGTTCATACTTAGGGAACGTGAAATAATCCTGTTTTTTTTCTCATTTTCTCTCCAGGCTGTTTAGAAATCCAAATGGTCCAATGAGTTGGTGGAGACGCTTAACAAATAAAGTAATAATCAATTTTATTTTAATATAATTACAAATCTAATTACCCTATTAACCAAGTAATGTGATATGTACAGTGATTACACTCCTTTTTTGTCTTTTCAGCGTGAGAAACCCCTTTCAGAATTATAAGTAATTATGTTCATTATGGATTGTGTATTTCTATAGGGAACTTGGAAAGGCAGCACTGCAAATATTCCAATAAACACAATCCACACAAAGGGAACTAAGATACAAAGATAAATAAGGAATAATACGGTATTTCTTCTTCTGTATTTAGTCCCCACAAGGTCTTGACCCTTCAACAACAGCTTGGAAAGGGGGAACACGCTCAAGTGTTTAAGGTAAGTTACTTACTAAATAGGAATAGTCTTAAAGGGCAACTCCAGCCAAGAAAAAGGTTTTAGCTTCATTACCCTCCAAAACCCCACTTGTGTTTTAATCTTACCATTCCCGATGCTCCCCCAACCCACAGTTAAGGAACTTACCAATACCAATCCCTCCCTAGAAGTCCCACCTCCTCTGATTCTGTTGCGAGCTGGTTATGTAGTGTGCTCAGGAGCAGGTGTGCTCGTCAGTAATGTCTGTCAGCCATTTGCCATGATGACACAGTTGTGACCTTGAATAATAGTCGTTATCATGAAGAAGAGGAGGATGCTGCAAACTGTTTAAGAACTGATGTTGTAAATTTCAGTTAAAACCTCTTGATGTTTTATTTCCAGGTCACCATAAGAAGAAAGGGCAAGTGGCCGTCAAAGTGGTGATCTCAATGGGTAAAATATTGTTTAATTATCTAATAGTGAACCGTGTAAAGCTAAACGCAGAACAAACACAATGGCTTTGTGTAGAATTATGTTTGATTCCCAGTACTCCAGTATAGAAATTTCCTATTCATTGTCTCTGTGTTCTTCTCCGTGGTTTAAATGTTTCTGTTTCCCTCTATCAGAATGAAGAATATGGCCCGGGCAGAAGTGGAGATGCTAAAGGGCTCTAAGCATCCCAACATCGTGGCCTACAGGGGGCATATTTACAAGGCTCCATCTATTACACAATGACCACCCCCAGCTCTGGGTAATAGCTGTTTGTGCTGCATTATATACCAAGTGTGATGACTCTCCTGGCCCAAAAATACCTTTTTTGGCTGCGGTCAATGGGATCTTTGTTTGCCAACAGACTAACGGGCCGATGTAGTTGAAAAGTTGCTCTACTTACCGGACCGTGATCCCACGATGCTAAAATCCATTGCAAGAATTACTGCACCGCGGATCCCGGTGAGGTAAACGTGCGCAAGAAAGAGCGTAAGATTCACACAAAAATGTTAGAAGTGGCCCGGCCACCACAGAATTAGTGTTAAACCAGAACTAACCTTACATCGGTACAGTGGGTTATATATACTAATCTGCCCAGATAGCGGTCATTATAACATTGCCTTCCTAAATACTGTACTAATAAATTCTAATGGAATTTTTCACTGCACTCACCCTTGATTTGTCCATTTATCCCTTTCTGTTCCAGATTGTCATAAAACTGCATTGGAGAAACATTGGAATATGTATGAGGATGGCCACCTAGGATGTGATCCAGCCTTTTATATCCGATACATGTGCAGGGAATAATTAAGGTAAAAGCTAATTCCTCTTGTTTGGAACATGTATAACACATAGTTTCATTTGCTTTTTACAAATAGGAATAAATCCTTAGTAGCTAAACCTCTCCATATTTCCCCTATTGTCTGTAGGCGCTGAAATCTCTACATAAGAAGGGCATCGTTCACCGTGACATTAAACCGTCCAACATCATGTGACGAGAAGGCATGTGTAAACTAAGTGAGTAACACTCTGTGTTCTAAGGCCCCTAGTGCTCAGACAGACCATCTGTATTTAGACTTTAGGTATCAGGGTAAAGAGAAATGTACTAATGGGGAGTCTGGGTAATTGTCATTTCAGTCGACCTGTAGCATCTACAAAATTAAACCCCAAATCAGGCAGGTGTTTCTGGGTGCAGGAACCGCTCTGTTCATGGCTCGGAGGTGGTGGAAGACGGTCCTGCAGGATATGAACTGCATGTGCGAACTATGGTCACTTGGAATGAACCGCGTCCTCGCACTAGCAGAAGGAAAGGAGGGTAGTAAAATGAGTTCCTTTCCTATTACGTGTTTAACAAGTACAATGGAGTTTAAAGGAAGAAATACAAGGTCATTAGCTGCTCTGATTCTATTTCATTTTTCCTTTCAGTATTAAACAAAGTAGATCTGTGTTCGTACATTCAGACGTCCAGCAAATTGTAAGTGTCTCTCCTATTGGACCCTTTGTGCTATTCCAGTCCTTACATTATTAGTAATGAATTATACACATTCCCTTTAAGGGGAACCATGGATTTAAAGGTTATTTTCAACCATTCTGCTTTTTATTTGTCAGGTCGGGAACCTTCCGCTCCTTTCTAATGAAATGTTTAAGGACGAACCCAGATGAAAGGCCTAGCGCTAAAGACCTGCTGAAACATGTATTTGTACAATATATCCATGAAAAAAACTTGAAACGTCGGATCAGAAAATACTTCCACTACAAACAGGAATATTACAAATTATCAGAAGAGCAAGGTAAGGAAATCCATCCCTGTGCGAATACACCAACACATGTAACGTCAGGTACATGGAAATTCAGTTCTGGGAATGGGGATTAGACAAAGTGGAGTTTGGTAATGAGCTGTAGACTGACTGTTAATGGTGGTCACAGCTGGTATGGCCTGTATGGGGGAGAGAACACCATCTAATGTAGTTACATAGATAGGATTTACATTGTGGAATTAAATAAAGGATAATATAGGACAAGATTTAATATATATTAATATAAACTATATATATCTCTACTCCTTTATAGCTGTCCGAGAGGATCCCCAACAGGAAGCCCAAGTCCAAGGAAAAGCACAGAAAGATTTATTAAAATCCATGTTCAATGAGCATTTGGATTATGAAGAACAAAAACAGATCCATGAAACAGCTTTAAAGGCCTTAAGAGGGAGAGAAAAGAAGGACGAAAAAATGACCCTAAAAGAAGAAAAGAAAGACGATAGTGAAGACTCTCTATTTATGACCTGCAGGACACATCAGTGGTGGGCAGCGTGATAATCCCCACACGTGGTCTCTCTAACCACACGTCCCTTTAGGGGTTTATCAACCAGGGGTCTATGTTTTCACAGTTTGGGCCTCATTTACCCAGAGGTGCAAATTGCTCCAGGCAAATGTGGCTTCTGGTATTTAATACTGGATTTGCACCTGGTGGTAAATCCCAAAAGGAATTTTACCCCAGTGCCACTTTAAGACCAGAGCCATTAGCTGGTCTTAAATTGTAGAGTTATAAGTGGTGCAAATCCTTTATTAAATTGATTGCGCCAGTTGCACGGGTGTCTTTTGTTTAACTGGTGCAGCCAGTGCAATTATGGAGTTAAAGTTGCGCTAACCTATTCAATATTGGTTAGCACAAGTTTAATCCCTATTTTTACGCGAGCCCCTGGGAACTGCAGGCATACGTGCGTTCACTACCATATTGACACTGTGATGCTTGCGCAGGGGCTACATGGACCCCACTCACGTTCCGCCCACCACAAGCCTCCGGTTTGGTTGGTGCCCACTACCTGCAGGTTTGTCTAGTAATCGACCCCAAGAGACACGCAGACCTCCCTCCATCGCCACCCTCTATCCTCCCACTCCGCTTATTTACCCCCCAGGGTACACTGGCCCTCTACAACCCAAATTACAAAATTTTTGTTGCTTGGTCACCGTCGTAGCCAAGTGATGTTCCTCTTAGTTTCGTGTTGTCAGAGCTCCTTCTGATGAGTCCTGGGTCAACACTGCGTTCCCCGTAGGACGTATATCCCAGATGCGATAGAGATGATGACACACAAACACCCACGACACCTCTCATAAGTACGTTTTTTACGGCCCAACGGCTTATAGTTCATCTGCAAACGGTTGTAACTTTTTGTCCCTCTAATAGTCTAGATAGTTTGGAGTCATTGCACAGTCAAGATATTACAGCCAAGGAATTACATCAGTGATACTGTTTTACCAAAACAGAGTTTACGTATCGATAGTAACGCAGTAATCGCCTTGCCTTGAAGCACATTGAAGATAGAAAACGCCCACGCGGTTCGTCCACACCGGACTTCTCGATGGCTAACGTTAGTGCGATAGCGCGCTTTTTTCATAGCGTTCATATAGTGCTAGGCGGAAGAGGGGCCGTCTCATGTTCTGCTGCCTGACATCTATCGCCATAGCCCCCCCTGACACCTTATATTACCTTAATTTGCCCAACCGCCAGACGCTGAGTCAAGTGATACATACATTAACCCACAAAGTATCCAAGGATATCAGCAGACCTAGACACCACCACGCATCCATACATTCCAGATGTTTGTAAAACTACAGTATATATGTCCTATGGAGACCACCTGTCGACGCACGGCACAGACTCAAATGACAGGAAGTAACCTCCTAGACCACGTACGATCATTTGAGCGTTGCTTCTATTTAGTCTAGTACACCCATGTTAGCACCTCGCCCACTGATTGGTAACTATGATGCTAGCGCGGTTCAATACATTTTATTTATAATAGCTACGATCCGGTTATATTTGTGGATTACAATCTAAACACAATTTACCTTTACGGGCGCTCCTCCAGTGTAGGTAGTGGCCCGCCACTCCCAACGCTTTCGCCGCGCGTTGTTGGTGCTAGGAGGAAGGCAAGATGGGACATAAAACCTGGAACAAACATAGACTGGGCGGCGCAGGGTGCCCCGTGAATATCAAATCAGGTTTTTGATTTCTTAGTTAAAATAAAACCTCGGGGGGACGCCATACATCGACACAGCCGAGGGCGACGGAAACACTGAGTCGCGTCTTCGAAACCACCACGCCTACAGTCCACGCCTCTAACATTGGACCTAATCAAAAAGTAAACACAATTATCAATCACTGGATCGACAATATACAAATGAAGTCTGGGATTGGACCTGTACCTTAATGATCAGCACACCCAGCGCCAAGCTATTGTCCCTAAATATGAGAAATATTTGCACGTTAAAACTACAAAATTACTATGACTTTCCTCTTCCTTTCGTTTCAAATCCTTCTAGTAATCAAAAGACCTCTTCCTACAATATTTGTGAGTATATGAATTAGGGGAAAGATTCTCAACGTAGTGTCCCGAATTATACCAGAATTGAAACGCAAGACGACGTAGTGTCGTAACCAGAAAAGACTGTGCGATATTACATCAAACATAAACAACTCGAGATAACATAATGAGAAGTACACTACACAGTGTAATGAGTTTACAGACTATCACATTAATGTCCATGTCCAAGGTACAACCGTTATATAGGATACCCCCCCCCCCCTACGGGAATGTAAAAGTGTCAATATGAGCATTTAAAGTAAACGAGGACAAGGATAACCGGAAACAATTTGATACATTAGTCATCAATCCAGAAAGTGGATAGCTCAAAGTCTCTATGAGACCAGTGGAGTGTACGTTATTGTTTAAACAAATGATTCAATTCCCTGTTTGACTTTCCAACCTTTCTTTTTTTTGTTTCTGTCTCCTTTCTGATTTTTAAGCTATTGTCTGTAGTGTAATCTAAAACAAAAACGTTATTCTTAGCGGCAGATGTGCCCGTGGCTTAAGGACACCAACATAACAAACGGGAGTCTAGACTCTGCTGTGTCTAGATACCTGGATATGGCATTAGTGTTCCGCTACCCTTGGGAAGCAGAATCTTACTAGTTTACCTAAATAATGTAGTCCACAACGCCTTTTGCCAGTAACCCTACATGTACTTGGTTTTACACCAGTTGGCGCAAACATCTGCTATCGTACTGTAACCAGTTGGGTACTGTAAAAGGATGTGACTGTTGATAAAAAAGAGAGGAAACTTACTGCGACCCAAGGGGAGACATGTCCACCCACCCTTTGTTATCGTTTCACAAAGACCATAATACTGATGTGTACAATTTCATGATAACCCAACATATATTCTGTCTATAGGGATTAGCTGCGATTATAGCTAGATACAGTTCCATGTATGGAAGGAAGTAAAAAGCGTGGGTCAATGTATTACAATCAGAGTTAATGAGAGACCCAATAGACCCGAAGATGGATGGTGTCTTCCTTCAATCTACCATACTTTTGAACTTGGGGCAACCAATGGAAATTACACGTGAAAGTATTTAGAGACAGTTAGGACGAAAACGGGTAATCATATCATATATTCCAACATAGGCGAAAGGGGACCGCCATACATCCTGTTGGAAAATACGATTAACCCGGCCTTGAAGTGGTTCTTGAAGAGTTTAGCTAAAGAGCATCCGACCTGGAAAAATTGTTTTTTCTAGTGTCACTGTTTTTATAGTTGTATTTTGTTTTGTGTTTTGTGTTCTCAATTTCAGAAGGACTTGTCCATGAATTCTTGTGGCAACTATGTACCTGGAAAGAATCCACACAGATATTCGGGCGATTTAAGGGCATCAGCCATTGCGTTTAGGGGTTGTTGTGAGTGTAAACCCGGCATAGTTGATGTGGATAGAGGCAAGAAGGATGTATATGGAGACGCCCTAGTGGTAACAAGGTGTCAAAATCAGCTTGTACATGGCAGACTACAGTGTGGTGTCGAAACCTCCCCCACATCAATGCTGATGTTTGACTACCCTTATTTGGCAACAATTAAACTTTATACTTACGAGAGGAAATCCAAAATATAAGCAGAGCTGACACAAAGGTCGGTGTTGTGGACCGTCTCGATATGAAAGAAATGACACTTGCGCTGGTCTACTTGTGCTGTCTCCAGAGGAAAAGAGCGGAAAGCACCTTTTAGAAGTTCTGTTATGCGGGGGGTGTGCGAGTACGGTCCCAATACTGTCAGAGCACATATATTGTCATTTTCGGATGTTCTTGCCTCTTTGATAGGCTGACAATGGGCTATTTAAAAGAATAACCATATCCTTGTCCCTGTGCATAGGGGCAATATGCTGATGGTTATTTGGTCCATAGGAATGGCTTTGGTTACAAAATAACGAGAAAACGGATCCGATCCTGACCTTAGGATTCACTTTTATCATTTCCCTGATCGATTAAGATGTAGGATTTGCCTACCTCGTTCCAATACCCATACGTTCTTTTGAGGGGTTAACGCATATCTCCGAGTAGTTTTCACTCCCCATTATGCATAATCTTTTAGATCGATGGTAAATAGTGCGGTTAGGGTCTGAAGAAATATGCGGTCAGAAGCCCTCTATAAATTGCCTTTTAGGAATTAAGCCTTAAAGGATTTTAGGTGCACGTGAAAACTACTGGAGAGTAGAAAGATTATCCTACATCCGTGGTTTTAGTGAATGATGAGATTTTTAATCAGCAGGTGAATCGTAGAACGTGTTTTGTGATTTCATACATTCATTATAAATCTCCGCCGCCCCAAAAAACAAGAATGTAAATGAACTGTGCCTGAAATTACATGACACGCCCATGTAATCCAGGTACATCGTGTTGCTTCTAGCATGGCCAAGAAATATTCTGTCAGACGATATCACAGATCTGGAAGAAACGATAAATGAAAATATCGCCCTACACAGGAAAAAGTATACCCGAGTCCTGCTATAGCCAAGGTGACTAACACATTACGCAGGCTCTGTAGTATCAGTGTCGAACCCGAAGTTGAGATTAAGGTTGAAGATTGCAGGGAAGTTAAAAGCAGGTATCAAACTCCTCTCACTGGAGTCCACCTTATTCTGGGGATGGACTCCCTTGAGGACCCACCCCACGGACTTCCGTGAGGAGAGGGAGAATCTAACTCTCAGTCATGGCCCCCTGCTGACCACCACACCCGGCCCGGGACCGCCTTCACCATGCCCCTATCCCGCCCCCCCAAACAACAAACTCAGCCCTCCCACCTAGTGATGTCAACTGAGTTCGGGACTAATAGCCACAGCACCATCTAACACGCCCCCTCCCCCACACCTGTCGGAATACCTTAGGCCGGCAGTCCGGTGGAAGGTCTGAAATACAATAAACCGCAACAAAAAGACCGCTGTATGAAAGACGCAGGCAACAGAGGCCACAATCTGCGATATTGACTGTCATTAGCCCTAGCAATACCAAAGAAAATGGGCCTTGCTCTGCACAGCATTAAAAGGCAGAGCACCGGGACAACTTGGATGCAGTGTGGACCAGGAATAACAGGTTTATTCAACTTATCTTGGGTTTTGTCCTGTCAACAGTGTCTCTGCCCCCAACACTCGGGTCTTCTATTTTCACACGTCTCCAAAAGAGCGCAGGTCATGAGAGTGAAGTTTAAAAAATAAAATCTAAAAACAGTTATGCCATGTCTTATTTACACAACCGCCGGGTACAAGACACTGAGGGGCAATGGGACGGGGGTAGATTAGAAACTTTCTCGATAAACCATTGTTGAAATGGAGCAATGGGAGTCGTATCTGTAGGCGAATCTTATACGCAGAATGATACTTACAAGGATCTCACTATTTCTCCGACTACGAAACAAAGTACCTCCTCCCCCAGTCTTTAGTTCCTTCTGCAGGCGCTGGAGCCCATCCACAGGTCCTCAGAACGAAGAGGGACTTCATACAACCTCAATAATTATTAGTATTTATTGCTTGTGCCCTACAATATGTCTTCTGGGACCAGCAGGGGTATCTATCAAGATCTCTCTTCGCCCTTACGTGATAAGAGAAGAGTAAAGTCCCTGTTGTACGAGGACAAGGGAGAGTTTAAAAAGGGGACAGCGTTAAGGTCTTCTGGAAAGGAGTCGGGAGGCCTCCGTGAAGTCTAAAGACACCTACTGGTTTTTCTCGACTGAGCCTCTGTGGGTGAGGATGTATGAAGCGCATTTAACGATGGTGGTCAGGTAGCCACGGTCGCGGCCCCAGGGAACGACAACCACAATTGGGCACACCGGTCCATAAGTCTAGCAACACCTGGGGTCGGGATCAGTGGCGAGCACCACAAAACCAACGTCCAGGATAGCAGGGGAGATCAGGGAGGCAGGCAAGCTGTTTGCTGTGTGCCGAGTTGAACTAATGTTCAAGAGAGTTGGCCACAGGTATCGTCGCGTCGTGTGGACAAGAGTGTTTAGGGAACATGCAGAAGTCAAAATGCAGACGGCAAGCCAAACAGAGTGGTCAGGAACAGGGCAAGGGTCAAAATCCCGAAAAAACAGTGGTAAGGACAGCACGAGTAGCCTAATAACAGACAGACTAACATGATCTGGCAGGCAAGGAGATAGTGAACAAAGGCGCACGGCCGCCCTCCTTAAAAGAACTATTTTTTTTGTTGTGAGGCACAGGAGGACCATCCTACGCTTACAAAACAGGGAGGTAGTCCGGGATGCCATCATTGTGCACACAGAGCGACCAGCGTTGCAAAGTAACACGTGGTCCGAAAAGCCTCCCTGCCGCCCAGTAAGGTCACGGTAACAGGACAGGAGGGCTTTATCTGATAGCTAATGATTCTTTGGAAAGGGTTTCTTTGGAAAACAGCATATGTTTCGTTCCGTGCACCTAGTGCCTTGGGAAATGTTGTGTTCTAGGAAGAATAAGCAGGGTTATATTCGAACCCTGTATAAATCAGATAGCTCGAAGAATTTTCATTTTAATGGTGGCTTCTTCATTTTCATTGTGCCCTATCTGACTGGTAATCGATCCCGACACACCCAGAGAGGGATCGCGGTGTTAGGTAAGAAGATAATTATGATGTAAATGAAAAGTTCGAGGCATCGAATGAAAACTTAGGCTGTGCTTCTCAACGCGTTGTACACAGTCATGTCTATAAATTCCTGTCCTGAATGGGGAAATTCAAAGAGCAGCACAGGCAGTATTTCATTGAAAGGGACAGCAGCAGCAATGATATAAAACCACAAATACAGATATTATTATACGTGGAGACAATTGAAAGCCAAGATGATTAGCAATAAGGCATTGCAGTGATCGGGGCCTGACTGTAAAGGGCAGTAATTCCACAATATGACACTCCTTACTAGGAGAAGGTACCTGCTAACATAAAGGTTATCATGCATTGTTATTTAAAAGGGACATTCAGGGGTGTCCCTAGGGTTTTTGGCACCTGAACAAATTTTGAATGGTGCGTCTAGGTGCAGTGGTGCACACCCGCCACGAGTTTGCAGACCGTGCATTCCTCTGGCTTCGTCGACGAAGGGGAGGAGGGCGGAGGCTACTGGAGCAGAGTTTCAGTCATACTGTGCTTGCAAGTTCGGCGAACCAGAGGGTGAGGAGCCATGAGCTGAGTGAGGGTCCTGTCACCCTGGGTAAAAGTTAAGACAGAAAGAAGAGCGAGCGTGGGGAGAAGGTGTGATGTAAGATAAGTGCTTTGTGACTTTAGAATGAGGCCAGCCTCTGTCATCGCAGGTTATGTGTTGATATTATTGTTGGCTATAGTACTGTAAGTGTGGAATGCCATTTATATTGGGCGCTCTTGCTGTAATTTGTTTAGAAGTATAGGTTTAGTACTGCTAGTAAAGCGTTCGTTCACAGAATAAGTCCTGTGTTGTTCCAGCGACCACTGGTTTCACCATTACCCACAAGCTCCAACGAGTCCATACAGTCAAAAGACAAGACATTCGGTGTCAGAATTGGAGTGCAAACCAGAATCACTGTAGAATCAGACCACAGAACTCGTGAGTAATGCAGGCAAACTGTGCCTGTTTATCCAGAGGGACGGGACACACAGATTGGTGTGTGGGCTAATAATAACATGGAGCAAGTTTACACCTCCTACTGCTTCCGATTGTCTCTGAAAATCTCAGTGAAACACTGGGAGTGGACGGAATGGGTAGCCAAAGAATGACAGTCTTCAGTGTTCTCTTATACCTGACCACGTTCTATATAAGACCTCGGTGCGAGTAGCAACCCGATCACCAGTAGGTATACAGCAGCGCGAAATCCGCCATCTTGCGTGCTACGCCCACAGCGGGGAGAGCTAAGGTTTAGAAGCTGTATGAAGATAGACATCGATATGATCCATTGACAGGTATGAAGGTGATATAGCCGAGGCAGCCCTCAAGAAAGAGCTATTGGAAAGCTTAAGAAAAGGCAGAGGTGAGTATAATTGTCCCTTTAACTGAAAACTAGAAATGTGATTGACTCGAGTAGAAAACTGACATGAGTATAAACCGAATCTCAGCCGATAGCCCGATTTAATTGCAAAAAACTAGTAAAAGACGGATATTGACGCCGAGCTTTAGTGGCCCTAAAGGCACACATTGGACAGTAGTCTGCATTGCAATAAGAAATGGCTATTTCGCTTAACCTACTACTGTATACCTAATCCCTTGATAACAGGCTGTATGGATATTAACATGGCGAACCCAGAACTATTTGCTATTAAAACTTGTAAAGTGAGTGCTGGAGCACACAGATGGGGATCCTTAATTATCCTGGTAATTTGGAATGGTTTTACTTTAAATTACAATGAAGTTGCAGTCTTTGCAAACTGAGGTTTCAATGTGAAAACCTTCCATAATAATAGGCAACGGATGGCAGAGAGCTCATTCCCTTGGAGTGTTGTACTCCGTCGCCGCTCGCCGAGTAGTGACATCCATGATCCAGTACAGGCAGAGAGCAAGCGGAGGCTGGATTTGCAGAGTGGTGAGTGATGACCGAGTATAAATCGGGTCGGGATGTAGGTTGATTTTTGTACCTGAGACCTATGTTTATACAGTAGGCCTTCCAGGGCCAGTTGCACCGTGCAGTAATAATGGTTGCCATTAACAAGGTGTTTCTACTGGGAGTATGCAGTTGTGAAAAGCACCCAGCACCAGTATTGTGTGAGTTTACATTAATTATTCTTTATCTTTCTTCAATTAGTGCTTGGGAGGAATGTATACTCCAATGTGTATGAAGATGAAAACTAAGGGGATATAAAAATCGGTATTACAGCAATGCAGACGTCCCGAGGAGGCGTGATAAGAGGGCGTAGTCGCTGGTGAAATCATGACACATAAAGTGGGGGCGTAACGGGGAGGAGCTCAGGACTCCTCTCCGTTGCGGAGTCTGAATCATGGTAGGCCAGATTTCAACTAGGCAAATTGCCGATGAGAGATGAAGTTATTGCTATTTGGAAGAGCAAGGCTAAGTTCTTTCAATCTCTTTCTCAGTGCCAGAACATTGGACAGTACAGCCATGGAGAGGCACAAGGTAGGTGACTTCAATGTTTTGGTGGGGCCAAATGTATTGGAATGTGTTTAGTGGTTGGGGATTCGATCGTTGATGATTGGACTCTCGGAAAATCACAACCGATCGTGTGGTCCACTATGGACCACGCGACGTGCGGTGCACGTCTAAATGTCGACGCGGTTACATTTGCCGCGACCAACAGTTCTTCCGCCTGGGCTGACCGGTCGGAAGTTCCGACACGGTCGGTTCAGGAGGAAGGATTGTATAGTGTGAACCCACCTTATGTTAACAGTTATAATCAGAGAATTAGCTATGTCATCAGTTATAATCAGTGCTTAGCTATGTCATCAGTTATAATCAGTAGCGTAGTAGTCATCAAATAAAAATCAGTGACCTTAGCGATGTCATCAGTTATAATCAGTGCCTGAGGCTATGTATCAGTGATAATCAGGGTAGCTATGTCATCGTTAATATCAGTCTTCGCTTTGTCTCAGTAAAATGCCGGACATTATTATCGATATTTTAACCTTGAATGTACCATTCAGTGAATGAAAAACCCTTCGAAAGCACGACATTTTGCGTAACCCTCATGTAGGCATCTCGGCTGATAATCTCGGAATGTATAGCGTTAGTGATCACCCTTAAATGTGCGTTCGTATCCCTGAATGTACGTTTAGTGAAACTTAAGTTGTAGAGTTCAGGTTTAACCCTCGAATGTAGGGCCTGGCGAAACCCTCAAATTGGCGACAACCCTCGAATGTAGCGGTTTAGTAACCTCCTATGACAAGTAACCCTAAATAGTAGCAAAAATCAATATGGAAACCTCGAAATTGGATTTTCGGGGGGTCGTGGGACGTTAGTGTGTTTAAAACACGTTTTGGTTGATATGTACTTGTTCCCAGACCATTAACAGGTGCCACAGCCACTTTACAGTAAAGTTACCATTGTTACTTTAACTGGAATTATAACTAGTGAACCAGGACTGTTTTAGCATAGCCAAATAGGGAAAGATTAGTGAACCCAGTAGAATCTAGTCTTCTCCCTAAAAGCATCTCCATGTGCTTGTTAATTCAGTATTAGATCTGCTCCCTTGTTCAGCTGTAATGTGTACTAGGTAGTGAGTAGACGAGAGCCAGGAAGTTTTGCAACACAAATGTGCAAATGAAACTGAAGGTGAAGGAAGGAAGAGGGGAGGATGCGATGAGCGTTCAATGAGTCCTGAGGAGAACAGTTCTAAAATGCCAGGTAAAAGCGGCTGCCGACTTTAACAGTGACCCTGTGGATAGCACGCCATGAGATCCCTATCCATGCCTCTCATTCCACCAATCCTCCAATTAATGAACTTAGAGTAGGTGAGGACTGTGAACAATCCAATGGAGGAGACATGGACAAGCAGGTACATATGTGTATATGTCAATGCTGGTACATACTGTATATCATGGCAAATTGCTGGTAAAGACTGTATCTCATGTCAATGCTGGCAGCAGAAAGGGTAAAGGTGAATCTTGCTGGCCACTGAAAGTGTTAATAGCCAATACTATGGAAAGTGCTTGGACTGAAGAATTAATGCAATACTCCTGGAAAGTATGCTGGCACACTGAAAGTATTGATAGGAAAAGTTGCTGGCAATAAAGGGTTAATGAGTAATACTCTCCTGGCAAGACAATGGAAGAGTTAATGGCAATACTATGGGTTAGATTCTGTGTGAAATCCAGTGACAACATGTATTTGGGACAATGTAAATAATAATACAATACGTTCGGTAAAACTATGAATTATTTTTTCAGGTGATTGGATTATTGACCTTTTGGAAACCCTGGCAGTAGACAGGAATTATAAAAGCTAACAATCATGTATGATAAATGGGGGGGGGGGAATCAAAGCGGAAGGATTAGAATGATTTCAGTCAGATGCAAGATTGATTGTAAGTCTATTTTTACCGGATTCCGTCCAAGACTTGGTTTCCGTCTATTTATACTAGCGATCCGTTGTAGCGGGATGGAGTCGCGCCCACCAACTAAATGATTTAAATATAGTAACAATCAGGGGACCCAGGCTGGACGGGTGATCCTTGTGTCCCACCCTAGGAACTAAGGGACAGCAGCAGATTTATAAAGTAGGGATATGGATTACAAATCTGTTATGTATCCTTTTAGCCCCACTACGCAGTTCAACTGTAAACAAGATCACTTATTTTTTTTGAACTATCCAAATTATGAACTTTCCGGTTATGCAGACATATTTTGATAAGGATTGAAACAATACTGTATATACTCGAGTAATAAGCCGAGGTTTTGTCAGCTTTAAAAAAGCCTCAGAAAAATGAACCTCGGCTGTATGATGTGGTGTTTTTTTTTGTTCGTTTTACTCGAGTCACTAACCCACTCACCTCTCTTGCCACGTAATTCGCAATTAATATAGTATCCCCGTACCAACACAACTACGAGTATATTATAATACCCAGTAATCCTCAATATAAATAGTTATCCCTAGATACCAACCAGAACTAACAGTCATCATGTATTAATACCAGTTAATAGCACAAATTATATAGTATCCTAGACCAACCAGAACTCAAGTATATGTATTATACCAAGTAGTTCTCAATATTATATCGTATCCAAAGAATTGTAGCCGAAACAGAACATACCAGTTAGTACTGTATTAAGTACCCGTTGTAAATTTAGCTCAACTGAGTGAATATAGTTTATACCCTTTACAAACCAGAAATACGTATATGTTTAATACCAGTAATGTTTCTGCATATATTATAGTAGTATCCATTTGTGACCAACCAAGAACTACAAGTAACTATCGATAAAACAGCTAATTCACAATATTATATAGTATCCTGTACCAACCAGAATACAGTATATGTATTAATAACAGTAATTTCTCAATATTATAGAGATCCCTCGTGTACAACCAAGAAATACAGTATATGTTTTATACAAGTAATTTCAATATTATATAAGGATCCCCGTTCCAACCAGGAACTAAAACGTATAGTATTAATACCATAATTCTCAATATTAATAGTATTCCTCGTACAACCAAGAACTTACAGTAGATGTATTAATACCGAGTAATTCTCAAACGAATATAGTATCCTTATACCAACCAGAATCCAGTATATGTATAATACCAGTAATTCTCAATAAATTTTATATAGTATCCCTGTACCAACCAGAACTACAGTATATTTATAATACAGTCAATTCACAATCTTATATAGTACCTGTACCCAACCAGAACTACATGTAATGTATTAATACAGTATTTCTCAATATTATATCAGTATCCCATCCCGTAACAACCAGAACTACAGTAGATGTATTAATACCAGTAATTCTCAACTCCGGGGTATTATAGAGTATCCCGTAAACACCGAACTAGTATCTGTATTAATACCAGTATTCTCAATATTAATAGATAGCCCTCGTACGACCAACCAGAACGACAGTATATGTTATTACTACCAGTCATCGATCAATATTATGTAGTATCCCCGTTACAACCAGAACTACAGTATATGTATTATTAATACCAGTAATTCTCAATATGAGATAGTATCCCTGTGTACCAAACCAAAAACTACATTATTATAAATACCAGTAATTTCTCAATATTATATAGTATCCCTGTACCACCCAGAAAACTCAAGTTATATGTATTAATATCCAGTAATTTTCAACATGGATATAGTATCCCTTGTACCAACAAGAAAACTACAGCTATATGTATTAATACCAGTTAATTCTCAAATAGATAGAATCCCCCGTACCAACCGAACTACCAGTATAGTATAATTACCAGTAATTCTCAATTATATTAGTACCCCGTACCAACCAGAACTAAAGTTATATGTATTAATACCAGTAATTCTCAATATTATATAGATATCCCTCGTAACCAACCAGAACTACAGATATGTATTAATACCGTCATTCACGTACAATATTCTATCTAGGTAGTATCCCACCAGGTGTACACAACCACGACCAGAAACTACAGTCGAGTTAATGTATTCATACCAGTAATGCTCAATATGATATAGTATCCCTGTACCAACCAAAAACTACAAAATATGGAACTTACCAGTAATTCTCAATATTATATAGGATCCCTTGTACCCCACCAGAACTACAGATAGTATTAATCAGTAGTAATTTTCAATATTGTATATAGTATCCCTGTACCAACCAGAAACTACACTATATGTATTAATACAAGTAATTCACAATATTTCTCGTATCCCCCGACCAACCAGAGCTACAGTATATGTATTAAAGACCAGTAGTTATCACATATTTTAGATAGTATCCTGTACCAACCAGAACTACAGTATATGTATTAATACCGGTAATTCTCAATATAATATAGTATCCCTTTACCAAACCAGAACTACAGTATATGATTATACCAGTAATTCTCCAATATTATATAGTATTCCCTCGTACCAACCAGGCACTACAGTATTGTATTAATACCAGTCATTCTCAATATTAGTAGTATCCCTGTACAACCAGAAACTACAGTATAGGTATTACTCCAGTAGAATTCTCAATATGATAAGTATCCCTGTACAACCAAACTACAATTATATGTATTAATACAGTAATTCTCAATTATATGTAGTACCTGTACCACCACAGAACTACCAGTATATGTACTAATACCAGTAATTTTCAATATGATATAGTATCCCTGTACCACCGAACTACAATATATGTATTAATCCCAGTAATTTCAATATTGATAAGGTATCCACGCTCTTGTCCAACAAGAATACAGTATATGTAGTAATACAGTAATTCTCAATAGTTATAGTATCCCTGTGCCCAATCAGAACTACAGTATATGTATTAATACCAGTAATTCCAATATAATATAGTGTCACTTGAGGTACCACCAGAAAACTACAGAATTGTATAATACCGTATTCTCAATATTATATAGATCCTGTACCAATCAGAACTTACGAGTATAGTGTATTAATACCAGTAATTCTCAATATTATATAGGATCCCTTGTACCAACGCCAAAACTAGCAGTATATGTTATTAATACCAGCATTCTCAATATTATGTGTATCCCCGTACCAACCAAGAACTCAGTATATGTGCTATTAATACAGTAAGTCTCAATATTATAATATAAGTATCCCCGTACCAACAGAAATACGTATATGTATTAAGACCAGTAATTTCACTATTATATAGGTATCCCTGTTACCAACCAGAGCCTACAGTATATGTATTAATACCGGTAATTCTAATATATAAGTATCCCTTGTCCCAACTAGAACTACAATTACTATGTAGATGTATAATATGTATGACTTATTGTATTCCCATGCAACAGGTCCGCTCGTTAAAGCACGGGGAGAGACCTGTGAACGGATGAGATTAGAAATTACCTAGAAAACGATGCAAAAAAGTGTTGGAAATACGAGGCACTGATGTTTATTGCAGCCTAAATTCTTGAAAGAACTTAGCCGGAACAGTGTAAAAGACGTCACACGCTGGCAACTTGCCTTTATGTGGCGGACCTCACCTTCGTGCCATTCTCCTATTTATCCTCATGGTATCTTCACTCTCTAAGCGATGTTCACATTACACTTTTTTTACTATTGCAATGTTCCCAACAAATTGACTTCTTTTGTTTATCTAAACTGTAGAAAACTGGTTCAGAGATCTGTTCTCCTGGTCGACTAGAGTTTTTTCTTAGATGCCTATCTCCCGGCTTACTTATTTACGATGCCGTACGTTCCAACAATTTTTATTTTGAGACATTGAAATCTATGTTTGATGGACTTTGGGAATCTTCAACTCAGCTCCTCCCGTTGAACATCGAAAGTTCTGTTATTTTACTGGGACGCCAAATCTCTTGAAGTCACACATACCTGTAGGCATTAAATTAATACGCTGAAGCTTGCAATTGCCCCAAAAAAAATTACTTCTGTGTTGTACATTATTTTCAAGAAGAGACAAAAAAATGATGTTCACCGAGTTCCCTCTTGACTAAAAGCCCTTAAACATGAATCTGTGGCCTGTGATGATCAGGACTCAGGGTAATATATACAGTGGTATCTCAGCAACAACGTCCTGCTGTGCGAAGACCCGGAATGGGACCTCTCAGAGGGAGTAGTGACACTCAGGAGGAGCCGCTTGGGGCATGTATAGACCACCCCCACATCACAAGAATTTGTGAAGAATGGGTCTGTTTAACTTAAGGAACAGTTGAGCTTCCTAGAAAGCCGTATGGCGTCATTGTTTTTGATCCCTTGAAAATTATAAGAACACATGTTACAGAAGATAAAAAAGCAACCAAGGTAACTTAATTGCCGAACGTTTGAGCGCAAACATTATACTATATTCTAAAAAATGATAATAAAGAGATACGTCCATCTAGTTGATTAAACCGTTACACACACACCACTCACTATCCCCATAATGTCTGTATAACAGTTTTGGTCATTTTTTATGTAACCTAGTATTGGTGGGTTGCTATAAAGGACATACGTCCATCTAGTCAACCTATACCCTACCCGTGGAACGCTTGTATAACAGGTTATATAGAACATAGTATTGGAGGTTGTATAAAGAATATGTCTTCTCGCCAACCTTATACCCTCCCCATAATGTCTGGTTATAACATTACATTTATAACATAGTCATTGGAGAGTGTATAAAGACATACGTCCATCTAGTCCAAACCCTATACCCTATCTTCATTATTATTTGGTTTGCTATAAGCAGTACAGTTACAAGTTCATTCCCACATAGTATGAGGTAGTAGTAAAAAGAAATACGTCCATTAGTCAACAGCATTTATACCTACCATAACGTAGTGCATATAACAGTCATCAGTGTAACATAGTTATTGGAGGTTGATAGACATAAGTACTCTAGTCCAACCTCGTATTCCTACCCATGAATTTCTAGTTAACACGTACCAATAGTGATCATAGTAGTGGAGGGTATATAAAGACATCATACCATCTACGTCCAACCTTTTATATCCACTCAATAAGTGTTGTTATACAGTACATATGTCCTAGTATGGAGGTTACCACGACAAAGACAAGACGTCCCTGATGTCTGTGAGCCCGTCCACAACCTTTAAATGTGAGTATATCCCCTAATGTCTGTATTTTATATATTTACATAGTAAATAGCAATTGGAGGGGTATTCAAGCAATACGTCCTCTAAGTTCAAACCTTTTATATATGTTCCTACCCAAGTCTGTATAACAGGTACATTAGTGACATAGTATTGGAGGTGTATACAGACATACGTCCATTCTAGTCCAACCTTTCTACCCCCCCCCCTACCCAAAGGTCTGTCTAACAGTTAACATAGTGACCTAGTATTGGCAGGTATATATTAAGACAGTACGCCATCTGTCCACTTTATACCTACCCATAATGTCGGTTAAAGTTACATTAGTAACATAGTATGGACTAGGTGTATCTAAATAAAACGGGTCATCTAGTTCCAAAATTTTATACGCCTACCCATAATGTCTTGTATAACAGTTAATGAGTTTCAGCAAACATATGTCGTTGAGGGTGGGACTAAATAGGACATACGCCAACTAGTCAACCTTTATCCTCTCCATATGTCTGTTATAACAGTTACATAGTAACCTAGTATTTTGCACCCAACGTGGTTGTATAAAGAACACTCCGTTGTTTTCTTTATTTACTAGTTCCACACGCTCTGTTATATGGCTACCATTAAGCTGTATAACCAGTACCTAGTAACATAGCGTGGAGGGTTGTATGTATCCATTACGCCACCTAGTCCACCTTTATACCCTACCATAATTTTGTCACAGTTACATAGTAAACATAGTATGGAGGTATGTAAAGGACATACGTTCATCTAGTCCACCCTTTATACGCTGCCCATAATGTTGTATAACAGTTACAAAGTGTAACATATTGGAGGTTGTATAAACACATCACGTCCACTAGTCCAACCTTTACCCTACCTATATCTTCGAACAGTTACATAGTAACATAGTAGTGGCGGTTATGTAACGACATTAGTTCATCTATTAACTTTTACCCTACCATCAATGGTCTGTAAACAGTTACTAGTACACGCAGTATTGCACCCGGTATCCTAAAGACATACTCCACCTAGTCACCACACACCTCAGACCCTACCTAAATTTGTCTAAAGTTACCATCAGTAACATAGTATTGGAGGTTACCGTATTATTCCGAGGATAAACCGACCCGAGTAATAAACCAAGGTACCCAATTTCAGCTCCAATCCTAATAAAGTTGTGACTCGAGTATAAACCGCGGGTAGGAAATTGGATTCAAATTGTTGGACAAACTCCAACTCCCAGTAATAAAGGATGTGGGAGTTGTAGTTTCCCACCATTCTGATGCACCCTCATTGGCATGCAGATGTTGGAAAACTAAAATCTCCAGTATGCTTTATTAGTATGTTTTGGGATGTTGTAGTTTCAACAGCTGAATGCCACCTCCACTGGCATTCAAGAGTGCAACTTTACCCATCTGTGAAATAATCAGTTTATTTTTTAAGCAGCCTGAATCCTTAAGTTAGATGATTGTTTACCTTGTCGAGTTGCCTTTTGTCATCCTGTGGGCTTACACCCCTTGCACGTGTAAATCTATCAGGATTGTGTCTTCTAGCACACTTAATACCGGTTACGTGGGCTTGTCTCATTAGCTGCATTCCGGGCATCCTGTGGCTCCGTACTGGCGCGCGGCCTGACGTCACCTGCCCAGGCGGGACGCGGAGACTTGGCGCGGCTGTCACCCCCCCCAGTGCATGTGAGTACGCGTAATCGCAGTTGCGAGGAACTTTATACAGAGATGATACGCTCAGCCGCCCCCCAGCCCGGAACGCTACAGGTAAGTGCCTACCCGACCCGAGTATAAACGCGAGGTCAAGTTAGCCCAGGCGACGTGATTTACAGACCTGAAAACACTCCGCGTTTATTACCGAGCCCCACACCCAGTAGTGAACGGTATGTAAGAATTACTCCACCTAGGCCCACTTTATTACCCCCATTCTATACCATAATGTCTGATAACAGTTACATAGTAAATTAGTATTTGGAGGTTGTTACAGACTTTTCATCCTCTAGTCCCACCTTTATACCTATACCTCTAATTTCTGTCGAACAGAGTTACATAGTAAACATTTATATGGATGGTGATGTAAAGACATACGTGTAATCTAGTCCCATAACCTTTATACCTACCCATGCGTCTGTAAACATACATAGTAACATAGATTGGAGGTTATGTAAAGACATACGTACCACCCTAGTCCAAAACTTTATACCCTAACCATAATGTCTGTCAAAAGTATATAGTAAATACAGTCATTGGAGGTAGATAAAGACGTACGTCAATTGAGTCGAACCCAAAGGGATATACCCTACCATAATATCTGATAAACAGTTACCTAGTTACCTAGTATTGGAGGTGATATAAAAGACATACGTCCACCTGTCCAACCTTTTACCCTACCTATAATTCTGTCTAATCAGGTACATAATGACTAGTATGGACGGTTGTATAAAGACTACGTCCATGTAGATTTCCTTCATTTATACCCTACCTATATATGCATAAACGTTACATAGTAGATCTTACTGGAGGTTGTTATAAAGCCGTATTGTCCAATTAGCAACCTAAGTTAGACCCTACCCATGAATTTGTCTGTATAAGTGTACATAGTAACATAGTATGGGGGTTTATAAGACCTACGTCCATTTAGTCCAACTTCTATACCCTACCCATACTGTATGTCTAACAGTACATAGTAACATAGTTAGTGGAGGTTGTATAAAGACATACGTCCATCTACCCAAAACATATACACACCCCACAATGTCTGATTACAACAGTTACATAGAACCTAGACCAATTGGGGTTGTATATAAGGACATCTCCATCTAGACCAATCTTAACCTTTCCCTAACCATAATGTTCGTGAGTTATAACAGTTACATACGTAATAGTGATTGGAGGTTGTAATAACGAATAGCGTCCATCTAGTCCAACCCATATACCTGACCCACCAATGTCGTGTAAACAGTGACATAGTCACATAGTAATTGGGGTTGTATAAGACAACGTCCATACTGTAGTCCAAACCTTTATACCCTACCCATTAGTTGTATAACAGTTACATAGTCAACCATAGACTTGGAGTGTATAAAGAAATACGACCATCTGAGAGTCCAACCCGTTTATACCCTTAACCCATACATAGACCTGTCAGGTAATACACAGTTACATGCAGTAACATAGTAAATTGGGGGTTGTATAAAGACAACATCCATCAGTCCAACCTTTATACACTACCCCATGTTCTGTTATAACCAGTACATCACGCCAGCCTTAGATGTTCACGCTTTAATTGGGGTTGTATAAAGACGTACACAGTCTAGTCCAACATTTCACCCTACCCAAATGTCTGTCAACAGTTACATAGTCACATAGTAATTGGGTTGTATACGACTATGTCCATTAGTCCAACCTTAACCTTTATCCCCCTTACCCATAATGTCTGGGTATAACAGTTACTCAGTAACTAGTATGGAGGGTGTATCAAAGAAATACATCTCTAGTACAACCTTCAACACTAACATATTGTCTGTTATAACATTTAATGTAGTAACATAGTATTGGAGGTAGTATAAAGACATAGTCATCTAGTCAAACTTATAAACTAACCCATAAGGTCTGTATAACAGGTAATGCGAAAATCACTATTATTGGAGGTTGATATGGTGTCGACCTCCCCTATTTTAACCCGTCACAGACACTTATCCCTTCAACTAGTAACGACCGTTTTTATACCATTTTTCACCCCACCACTCCCCCACCCCAAGTCTGTATAAATAGGTCACATTTTTTACCGCTTGTTTATTAGAACATAGTATTGGAGGGTGATAGAGACATAAGTCCATCTAGGTCCAACTTTATACCCTACCCATAATTGTCTGTTATAACAGTTACATAGTAACAAGTATGGAGGTTGTAAAAGACACTACGTACACTATAGCCAACCTTAACCCTACCATAATGGCGGTTAAACAGTAATAGAACAAGTATGGAGGTTGTATAAAGACATACGTCCATTTTCTAGTCCAATTTTATACCCAGCCATAATGTCTGTATAAACAGTTACATAGTAATCTATAGTATTGGAGGTTATATAAAAGTCCTACGTTCCATTTAGTCAACCGTTAGACCTACCCTAATTCTGTCTAACAGTTACATAGTAGATAGTATTGGAGGTGGTTAAAGACATAGTCCATATATCCAAACCCATATAACCCTACCCACACATGTTGTACAACAGTACATAGTAACATAGCATTGGGGGTTGTATAAGAACATTGTCAATTCTATTCCAATCTTAACCTTAACCCTACCATAAGTCTGTATAAAGTACATAGTAACATGAGTATTGGATGGTGTATAAAGACCATACGTCCATCTTCTCCAACATTATACCCTACCCCATAATGGTCTGTATACAGTGACATAGAAACTAGTATTGAGGTGTATAAAAAGTACATAGTCATCTAGTCCAACCTGTTTTAAGACCCTACCAATAATGTCTGTTATAACAGTTACCTAGTAACATAGGTCTTGGAGGTGTATACAGGACATACGTCATCTAGTCCACACTTTTATACCTACCAAAGTCTGTATAACAGTTTACATAGTAACATAGTATTGGAGGTGTGTAAAGAAATAGTCCATCTAGTCCAACGTTTAAACCACCCTAAGTTGTATACCAGTTACATAGTAACATAGTATTGGCGGTTGAAAGAGACATAAGTCCATCTAGTCCAACCTTTAACCTCTACACCATATGGCTGTATTAAACAGTGTACATAGAGTAACATAGTATTGGAGGTTGTATAAAGACATACGTCCTTCTAGTCCACCTTTATACCCTACACATATGTCTGTATACAGTTACTAGAACATAGACAACTGGAGGTTGTATAAAAGACATAGTCCATCTAGTCCAACCTTTATACCCTACCATAAGGTCTGTTAGAAACAGTTACATAGTACTGTATTGGAGGTTGTATAAAAAGACCTGTCCATCTAGTCAACCTTTATACCCTACCATTAATGTCTGCTTATAACAGTTACCATAGAACATAGTATTGGAGGTGTATAAAGGACATGTCCATCTAGTTCCAACCTTTATACCTACCCATAATGCTGTATAACAGTTACATAGTAACATAGTATTGGAGGTTAGTATAAAGGGACATACGTTATCTAGTCCAACCTTTATACCCTACCCTAATGTCTCGTTATAACAGTTTACCTAGTAACATAGTATTGGATGGTTGTATAAGGACAACGTCCATTAGTCCAACCTATACCCTACCCAGAATGTCTGTATAACAGGTACATAGTAAATAGTATGGAGGGTGTATAAAGACACACGTCCATCTAGTCCATACTTTATACCCTATCCATAAGTCTGTATAACCAGGTACATAGTAACATAGTATTGGAGGTTATATAAAGACATACGTCCACATTCTCAGTTCCAACCCTCCGAGCCCATACCCTACCCATAATGTCATGTATAACCAGTACATAGTTAACATAGTATTGAGGTGAATAGAGGAACATAAGTCCCATTAGTCCACCTTACCTACCCTACATTCATAAATGTGTGTGTGCCGCTATATAACACAGACACACACTGTAACATTAGCACTGGAGGTGTATAAAGGAAATGGTCCATCTCGTCCAACCTTTATACCCTACCCATAATGTCTGGACTAACAGTTACATAGGTACATAGTTATGGCAGGTTGAATAGAGACATAAGTCGGGATAAGGCCACCAACCTTTTTACCTACCCATAAATGTCTGTTAACAGTTACATTAGTAAAATAGGATTGGAGGTGTATAAAAGACATGTCCATCTCGTCCAACTTATACCCTTCCAATAATGTCTATAACAGTTACATAGACATAGTATTGGAGGTATATAAAGAATTCAGTCCATATAGTCCCAAACTTTAGGTTAACCTAACATACATTGTTTTGATTTGTGGTTTTTATAACAGTCATCGTAACATAGTATTGGAGGGTTGTATAAAGGACATACGTCCATTAGTCTCAAACCTTTACACCCTACCCATAAGTCGTATAACAGTTACATAGTACCTAGTATTGGGGTTATTAAAGACATACGTCATCTAGTCCAACCTTTATACCCTACCCATAATGTTGTTAAACAGTTTAAGTTTTTTTTACCAAAGTAACAAGCATTGGGAGGTTGTATAAAGACTTAGTCAATGCTAGTCCAACCTTCCTTTATTACCCTACCCATAATGTATGATATAACAGTTACATAGTAACATAGAATGGAGGTTGTATAAAGACATACGTCCATCTAGTCAACCTTTTAACAATTACCCACTAATGTCTGTATAACAGTTACATAGTAACTAGTAACAGTGGAGGTTGTATAAAAGACATACGGTCCACCTAGTACAACCTTTATATTCCTACCCCATTAATGTCTGTATAACAGTACATAGTAAAATAGCAATTGGGTAGGGGTGAATAAAGGCATTCCGGCCATCTAGTCCACCTTTATACCCGACCCAATAATGTCTGGCTAATAGATAAATAAGCACATATACTGTGTACCTATACTAACATAAAAGACGGTAGGTGGGACCTTTGTCCCATAATGGATTATTGGGAGGGTCAGCATGGAACGTATGAGAACCTAACTGATTGATAATGTGGTCGAAACATATGTTCTCTAATGTCAAAAGCTAGAGAAACTCAGTGACCGCAGGGTGGGTCTAAAAAAGAACTTATTCAAACGAATTGTCCATTCATTGACCATGAAAAATGGCTCGAGCTAGTTCATGGTACTCTCTGGTGTGTGTTTCCGTGGAGTGATGCGGCTTTACACAGCCAGATTCCCCCCGTCTATATAAAGGTTGTTATCTGAAGATAGAGTAACAACATAAAGCTCGATACTTGGATACTGTTCATTAAAGAATCCTGGTAACCTATCACAGTCATAGGAACACTCTGTAAGTGAAATAAGAGGCTATTGCAAGGCCAGAGTCGGGCAGTTTTATGACCAGGACCATCGAACACGATGATTACGACACCACCTAGTAAATGAGACCCCTTTAAGTACCTATATAAGAGATAATGTATCCCCTTTAGATATGTTATAAACGTTATTAGAAGTCTGCTGTTGTAACAGGCACATGTTATGTCTCAGTTATGTATGCATGTAGAATTCTATTTATAAAGCGCCACTTGGTTACACGAGCGTTTTGAATTATACAATAATCCAATTATTAAAGAGATACAAAGTTTGTAACCATAGCAAGAAAAAAGCTTGGGATCAAGTGCTTTTATAAAGTAGAAAAAAGTGGACTTTTGATAGCATTATTATTGAGCTGAAACCAAGCCGATAGACAAACTATAACAGGTTAAGAGAAACTCTGGGGCCATTTTTGTATTCTATATTATCTTGCCTTTACAAATGGCGATCATAAAAGATTGTTCAGTATTTACAAAATACGTGTGAAAAAATATCAACCAGGTCTTAAAATCCTACTTTGAACGGTTATGCCTTACTTATAACATACCACGGCCATTAGGAAACTACAATATCAGTATTACCAATAATTACAATGGTTTATAAAAGGCTCTACATCGTCCAAAATTAAGTATCTGTATTATTGTATTGTATAAGGGAATAATGTATCCCTGCGGTAACTTGATACTTGTAATATGCCTTCCGAGAAAATAAAAGGGTAAAGGGCTGGTACTTTCAGACTTTTCGAGCTAACAATGATGTAGTAATGTAATAATGATGATGTATGTTTGGCTTGCATAAGCAGAAACATTTTACTTTTACATCCAAAACACTCCATAGACCACGGGGTTGCTCTTTATTTTGGTACTGCAAATTTGTGATTTACGGGTCTTAGTGTTATTGTAAAATACATGTGGTCAGTATTTTAACAAACTCATTTGTTATATTTCTACAAGTCCAATCAATAATTATCAGTTATCATAACCAGGTACAGGGGGACAGCCAAACCCTCCCACCATGGTAACACCTTGACGCTATAAACCAGGTAAAGGTGAGACAGGACAGCCAAAACCCTCACACGGCAAAACCCCTTCGCCCTCCCCCCTCTCGCCTTCTCGTCCCCGTCGCCAACCGACCTTCAACCAGATACAGTGGGATGGCCAACCCCTCCACACACAATGGTAAAGGTTTGTTTACATGTTTGCAATGCGGTGCCGATCCGTGACACACAATTTGTGTACGAACAGCGTCTACTAGACTTTTTGGCACCTAAAAAATTTGTGAACACACCCCCCACACCCCCCACCCCCCCCGTCACGTGCCACCGGAAAGGGTGTGCTTTGTCCGAAGTGGGATGTAGAGCTTTGCCCAGAAGGGGGGAAGGGGCAGTTATAGACATTGCTGTAGATCGATTATCTATCCACTATATCTAATCTATCATGCCTATGTATTTATCTATCTAGTAGCTATTATATATCTATATATCATCGAGCTAGCGAGCGAGTCTATGCGAGCTATCGATCTGAGTCATGCGCAGCCTATTCCGTGAGAATGGCCCTCACCAGCCACAGACACAGCACAGCCAGCAAGCCGCCATCTAGCGAGCTAGCGAGCGAGGGTTATCCATCTAAAGCGGATATAATGATCGGAGCTATAAGATGCATCTAGCGTAAGCATCTAGCGATACTGCCTGGGGTTATCTATTATCTATCTATCTCTATGATCGATCTATCGAGCTGTATCTATCTATCTATCTATATCTCCATAGATGGGCACAGCAGAAGACAGGGCAACCTGGGCAATTATTATTTGTTGGAACGGGGCCTGGGCACAATTTATTTACTTATTTATTAATATAATATTCTCAGGACCCAACCCAACAGTATTAAATTATAATGTGAACCAGCCAAAGAGGTAGTAGAATAGATGGGGAAAAACACAAGCCATTGACTCACTGCCAGACGTCACTGTAACCAAAATGATATCACTATTGTTACCTACTGTGAATAAATCAGCATTACAAGATACCCCACCCCATAGAACGAGTTATTAGTTGGGCAAACTTGGACAAAAACATTCCATCCTTCCCCCATGGTTACAGACACACAATATGTGCATGGGGGTGGTGGTAGGATATCTGTATGCTGGTGGTGGAGGGGGGATGTGTATATGTGATGTGCTTGTGTTCTCTATGTGCAGCTGGCACAGTTATAGAGCACTGGCAAATAACATACCTTATTAGGTTATAGTGTTGCCCGATATAGAGGCAACTGGAATACTTTGAGTGAGAGTTCGTTATAGTCGCTCGGCACATGTGTATTAAGCATTGGTCTCAGTCATACTTATAGATGTGTATAGAGCTGGGACAGTTAGAGAGACCCGTGGCCCTACCTGACCGTGTTGGCACCTATATGTTGGCCTACCATCTTACTGTGCCTCACTCTACTTCGCCCCCCCTATCTCTCATCCTGACTTGGCTTGGGTAGCTAAAGATCCTTTCCTTGCCATTCATGGCCCTGTGTCTGTGGTGGCTGTGCCTAGTGTGGCTGAGCTCCGCACTCACCTTTCAGGCATCGCTGTTATAGATGATGACAGCCGTGTTACTCTTCGCCTGTGTTGTGTATGCGAGTACGTCAGCCCAGTGTCACTGTGATGGTGGGAGGTGTCGCTAGACGAGGGGGGGGGGTGTTTTTTGGTGGAACCCGGAGTGTGTTCCTATATGCTGTCCAGTGGTAATCCTTTCACTTATACGAGCCTCACATACCCCCGCCTGAGTGTGTGTGGGTTGTGTGTGCCTGTGCTTCACCATATGTTCACGCTGCGTCATTTCAACTGTTCCATGACACAGGGCACCATCTTCGGCAATTAAATGGCTGTGTTGTTTTGTTTTTGCGGATCCAGACACACACTCCGACACACCCTTCAATCAGGTTTCCCGAGTAGACCTGTAGTATGTCTGCAACAGCTCACTGTTGCCTGCAATTGATTTTCACGCACTTTCCATCGTACGCGGGCGGTTATGCAACCACTGGCCCGTAACGCACGCCTTAAGTTTCCGTTGCCCTGTCCCCTGGTCCGCACAGGCTGACATTCGCCCCAGGCTCTTTCTGTGGTTCTTTTATATTCTATTGTCTTGATGAACCGCACCGCTGACGAAGGCTATGCCACTGGCCGCACCCTAGGGAGATCTCGCACAGACAGCGTGTTTCCTGGTCCTGCCAAACAGCGAATGTCCATTCACAGGATGTATGAGAGTTTGGTTTACCCCACACTCCAGTCCAGATGATGATTAGGCGTGGGTGACTGGGAGGAACATTGCATAATCCCCTCCACACGTCCCCCCTTCTTAGGTCTGCCCTTTTGATCCGATAGGGGTAGTGCCACCGTTAGCCACGTGTGAGTAGATCCGATGAGCTTTCCCCCAGTGTGTGGAAAGTTGGAAGCGGAGAGACTGGAGAGAATTTGAAGTGAATCACGTAGCAGGATGTGTCAGCAGTCTGTGTGTGACTGACATTGATGAGCTCAACGAGACTCCGATCAAGAACTGAAACGGCACGCTTAGACAGCAAGCTCTTGTCCTATGTCGTTCATAAACCTTGTGGTGGACTTGTGAGGCACGGTCAATGTGTGATATTATTTTGTGCTAGAGCTACAAAACATTGCGAACTAGGTGCTGCCTTTGGCATACCAACCTACATATCACGCCCCAAGAACACCGGCAGTGAGAGCCATGTCAAGGATGTTAACATCTATGGATGGGCGGACCATTGCTTGGCTCCTCCCGGCACAAGATTTATTCCCAAACGCAACAGACCTAAAGACTTAGGGTGGGGGAAAGAACGCGATCGGCTTACTCAGCCCTGTTTCAACATAATGGCCAGGGGTTTTTTTTACCTCCTAACAGGACTGGAGCAAGTATAAGTTAGAAATCACCGCAACACTGGCCGAGTGATGGTTTCTCTACTGATTTTCTTTGCAACTCGTAACTTCATCTAATTTCGACACGTAGCATAAAGGCGAGGATCCTAAAGCTCGCCGGGCAGTCCGGAATGGCTACAAATTACACAAAGTAAACGCCTAAGCATACATAGCCGTTTATTTACGACGTGAAGAGACAGGAGCTGCTATAGCCGGAGTGTATAGCGCAACTTGACCCCTCTAGACCTGAACGGTACCTTGTAAGTATGCTTCAGGTAACCTCTTCTGTTATGGCAGCACATGTTCTTACTAGACTACATGTAGCCCATGACTTCGGCTCGTCGCTACAGTAATTTTTTACGCCGGTTTTTTTTTTTTTCTTTTTTTTTTTTGATTTTCTTCCAGCCCATGCCTTCACTCCGCGGGTAACACTGCCATACCAGGTACAGGGGGCAGCCCAATCCCTCACAACCAAGGTAACACTGCAAACCAGATACAGGGGACAGGCCAATCCTCACCACCAAGGTAACCACTGCACATAACCGGACAGGGGGGCAGCCAATCCCCTCACCCCAAGGAACACGCCAGAACCAGGTACAGGGGGACAGCCAATCCCTCACACCAAGGTAACACTGCCATAAACCAGTACAGGGGACAGCCAATCCCTCACCACCAAGGGTAAACACTGCCATAACCAGATACAGGGGGACAGCCATCCCCTCACACCAAGGGTGGTAACACTGCCATAACCAGGTACAGGGGGGCAAGCCAATCCCTCACACAAGAACACTGCCATAACCTGGACAGGGGGACCAGCAAATCCCTCACCCCATGGTAACACTGCAATAATGAGGTTACAGGGGCACGAACCTCTCACACCAGGTAAACACTGCCATTAACCAGGTACAGGGGGCAGCGAATCATCCTCACACAAGGTGTAAACACTGCCATAACCAGGCACAGGGGGACAGCCAAACCCCTCACACCAAGGTAACCAGCCATAACCAGGTACAGGAGGGGCCAGCGAATCCTCGCACACCAAGGACCCCTGCCCGCTAACCAGGTACAGGGGACAGCCAATCCCATCACACCAAGGTAACACTGCCATAACCAGGTACAGAGGGGGCAGCAATCCTCTCACCCCAGGTAACACTGCCATAACCATTAGGGGGGCAGCAAATCCTCTCACACCAAGGTAACACTGCCATAACCAGGACAGGGGGAGCCTCACAATGTCCCCTGCCGACTTACAAGGCATATATCCCTTGCACATCCAACCACAGGATGAACAGGGGGACACGCACACATCCAACCTCCACACCAACGCTTGTTTTTTTTTTTGTGTTAACAATGCCATAACAGGGTACAGGGGGACGCCAATCCCGCTGCACACCAACAGAGGGTAAAACACTGCCAATAACAGGTACAGCGCTGGAGGACAGCCAACCTCCTCTAAACCCACAAACCCAAGTATTTCGGAGCCTGCCAATATACCCTTTACCGGACGATACAGAGGGGCCCGCCGCTTCAGCCAATGCATCACCCTTGCACGCGTTCAGTAGTGGCCTCCAAGCCTTACTGAAGACAAGACACTGCACCCTTGGTTGCCTTGGCATAACTGCAGACACTGAGTTCTTTAAGTAACCTCTTAGTATAAGGAAGAATCGCCTACATCTTTTTCTCCTTCTGAGCTAAGTTGGCACCATCTGCCATGCTTAATTATACCCAGTTTAGCTAGAGATTCCCCAATAAGATAACCATATAATGGCCGGAATGGAAAGTGCTAAACGCAGGGATCTCAAAACTATGGCCTCCAGATGTTAGAAACTACAACTCCCAGCATTCCCTTCTTTCCAGCTATAGTAAGGAATTCTGGGAGTTGAGTTTAGCAACATCTGAAGGCCCTAGTTTGAGGATCCCTGAGCTAAAGTTACTAGGGGCCATCAATCTCCGTTGAATTAGCCTCTGTCCGCAGTTTGCCTACGTTTAAATGAAATGCAGAATTCTCACACACTCTCCAAACTCAATGGCCATAACAACAGTAAATACTGTTCTTCATTAGCTGACAGATAACTGAATGATGTTTATAGTATGACATTGGCGTCCATTTGCATTGATCCTTTTGGTTTCATGAGACCATGCTTCGCCAGTGTAACATGACAAGCGCCAAGACAGCGTTTTTATCGAACTAAATATTTATTTCGCATGTGGTAAGAATAGTTGATAATACTTCCCGACCCGGTGGAGAACATGACAGTTACAAAGTTAACAAATAACATGGGGGATTGTTCTTGTTCCCACGTTTTTTTTACTGGTAAATGTATGCTGCAGTTGGTATATCAACTCCCAATAGTACCTTACTGATCAGCATTACAAATGATATCTAGGATTCGAATAGTCTGAGGTATATAACAGAGACAGATGTGTGTTTATTAATACCATCAGGGTCCCTTTTCAGCGATCTCTCTTATTTACTTCTAGCTTTAATTATGGAAACCGATGGAAACCGATAGGAAATAAAATAAACTGTAAAGTTGGAAACTCTTTGGTTGGCATGACGACATCACAAGCTCATTGCATTAATTAGTGCAAAACAACAAAAGAATCACAGTGTCATTGCAGAACTGGTCACTGATTGGATGTGTTATGCCCATGAATGACATCACTATCACCAAGGCTATAAATAGTGCAGTCAAGAAACAGGAAATCATTTGTGTAGTTCAGATTAGAGGAGGTATTGGTGAGTGGAGCAAGCACCCAAGGCATTCTGCACAAAATAAGAAGACGGAAATGACCCAAGATGGAAAGAAATCTCAATATGTGGGCACGGCCACTGCAACGCAAACACGGAATTGCATGCAATTCATTGATTTACGCATGAGTGCGCTTCCGCCTTTTTCAAATTATATGAAAAACACTGCACGCGCAAACGCAAAAAAAGCCCGCCGTGTGGCCTCTCCTACAACGGGTGGTGAACATGTTACTCAATAACAGTTCTTATCGTTAAAATGGACTAATTGTGCCACAACCAATCAGATTCCTGTGTATGTAAACAGTTGAAAGCTAACATTGATTGGTTGGGAAAAATGTAGCACCATTTTACATATAGATAAAAGATACTTTCAGTGAATCTCCCTGTTTATTTTTAGTTACAACACAACTTTTAGTCAATGTGTATATTTTACGTCACATAGGTACAGAGATAATATTGTTTTCGAATTGTTCATATTAGTGACTGCTGACTAATCGCTGTTTTCTGATTCCTACAGAAATATAAACCTGGTACGATGGCTTGGTGGAGACGTGTACGAGGACGACTCAATTAATAGGAATTCAAACTTTATTTTGATTTTAATACATCTAGATTAACCCTAATTAACCAAGTAGATATGATATGTACAGTGATTAACAATCTTTTGTGTCTTTTCAGCGTGCGAAAACCCCTTTCAGAACGTTTATAAGGTAATTATGTTTTCAATTATGGATTGGTATTTCTATGGAAATTGGAAAGGTCAGCACTGCCACAATATTCCAATAAATAAAAATCCACACAAAGGGAAACTTAAGATACAATAGAACATAAGGAATAATACGGTATTGTTATATTGTTTTAGTTCCCGATAAACCTGACCATTCAAAACAAATGCTTGGCAAAGGAGGGACACGACAGTGTTTAAGTAAGTTACTTACTTAAATAGGAATAGTCTTAAGGGCAACTCCAGCCAAGGAAGTAGCATCATTATCCTCAAAAACTCCCACGCAACGTTATAGGAACTTACCCCTAGCCAATCCATCGCCAGCCAGTCCCCCCTCCTGGATCGGGTGTTTGAACCTGGTTAAGAGTGTGCTCAGTAGCAAAATCATGAAGAAGAGGAGGATGCTGCAAAGGAAATGGCTGTGGGGAATGGTGAGATAAAAACCCTGTAGTTTTTGGCGGAGTTACCCTTTTAAAATATTCTAGGATAAAGACCTGGGGACTTTTACTTAACAGGAAACTGATGTTGTAAATTGCAGGTTAAAAAATCTCTTGATGTTTATTTCCAGGGTCACCATAGCAGAAACCGGGCAAGTGGCAGTCAAGATGTGGAGCTCAATGGGTAAAATTATTTTTCATATCTAATAGTGAACAGTTTGTAAAGCTAAACGGCAGAGAAACAAACACAAGAGGTGGCTTTGTGTAGAATTATTGTTTGATTCCCAGTAACTCCGTATTAGAGAAATTTTCCTATATTGTCTCTGTGGTCTTCTCCGTGGTTAAATGTGTCTGTTTCCCTCTATCAGAATGAAGGAAGCAGAATATGCCAGGGCCGAAGTGGAGATGCTCAAGGGCTCTAAAGCATCCCAACATGGGGCCTACAACGGGGGCATTATTACAAGGCTCATCTTATTAACAATGACCACCCCCAGCTCTGGGTAAGTAGCTGTTGTGCTGCATTATACAAGTGTGATTGACTCTCCTGCCCAAAATACCTTTGTCTTGGCTGAGGTCAATGGGATCTTTAGTTAACCAACAGGACTAACGGGCGATGTTAGTTAGGAAAGTGTCTAATTACCCGGACCGTGATCCACGATGCCTACAAAAATCCATTGCAAGAATTACTGCACCGCGGGATTCCCGGTCAGGTAAGACTGGTGCACCATATAGGAGAGACGTTTAGAAGCAAAGAGTTTAAGACGCAAATTCTTTGGGCAAATTTAACTTAGGCTACGCAGCGCTTTTTCCAAAAATGTTGGAAATAGCACGCAACCGCAGAATTAGTGTAACCCAGCTCTAACCCAATAAGGATCAGGGTTTACACTAATTAAGCAGGAAGCGGTCATTATAACATTGTCTACCTAAATACCCATTATGGCCTGCATCTACTCTAATAATACCATTCTAATGGAATTTCCTGCAATACCCTTATTGTCCGATTTAACCTTTGTTCCAGATTCTTATGGAACGTCTGACGAGTGGAGAGAACATTTGGAGGATGTGGTTCAGAATGCCCGACATAAAACGTGATCCAGCCTTCCATATACGATACACGTGCAGGAAAATATTAAAGGATAAAACTAGCTTCATTCCTTTGTTTGGAAACATGTATACCACATAGTTCTCATTGCTTTTTCAAATAAGGGAATAAATCCTAATAGTAGCTAAACATCTCCCATATTTCCCCTATTGTCTGTAGGCGCTGAAATACTTCTACATAAAGAAGGGCGGGCTCGTTCACCGTGACAAATAAACGTCCAAATCAGGTGACGGAGAAGGACAGGTGTGAAAACTAAGTGAGTCAACACTCTGTGTTCTAAGGGCCACTAGTGCTCAGAGCAGACCATCTGTTCTTAGACTTTAGGTATCATGTAAATGAAAAATGTACGAATGGGGAGTCTGGGTAATTGTTTCATTCAGCGACCTGGAGCATCTACCAAAAAATTAAAAACCCCAAATTAGGCAGGGTTCTGGTGGTGTCAGGAAAGCCGCTATGTTCATGGCTCCGAGGTGGTGGAGAGACGGTCCTGCAGGATATGATGGCAAGGTTAAGACTTGTCTATTATTACTATGTAGTGATAACGTTGGAATCAAAACCAACCTAATTCTAGGATTGTACGGGGAGGCGGAAACGAGTGGCTAACGTAGTATTTATTGGAAGTGCGACATAGTCCTTGGCGCGATGGCCCTCCTACTGCAGAAAGGCAAGGTTGTAAGTTAAAATGTATTTCAATCATTCCTTAATATACGTGTTTAACAAGTACAAATGGAGTTATAAACGGGGAAGCATATGAAGGTAAATAAGCTGCTCTGATTCTATTTCAGTTCCCTTCCGGTATATTAAAAGAGAAGATGTGCATTGTACATTGCAGACGTCCAGCAAATTGTAAGTGTCTTCCTATGGACCTTTGTGATATTCCAGTCCTACATTATTAGTAATCAGGTATGCAATGTTAAGGTCTGTAGAATTATAACATATTTACAGCGACCATTCTGATTGTTATTGTCAGGTCAGGAACCTTCGCTCATTTTAATGCAAGGTGTAAGGACGAACCCAGATGAATAGGCCTGCCGCAAGGAGACTGAGGGAAAACCATTTGTACAGGATGTGGCATGTCAAATACATCAAACGCCAGATCAGAAATTACTTCTTTTAAATACAAGCAAAAAAAATGTGAAGATTATTCACAGAGCTTGGTAAGAAAAAAAACAACACGTACGAAAACACCAAAACATGATAAGTCCATGCAATTCGGAGAATGGGGGATTAGACAAGTTGAGTTTGGTAACGAGCGTAGAATGACCATTTATAATACTTTGGTGGGCACAGCTGATATGGCCTCATATGGGGGACGGGAACACATAAATGTAGTTAGATAAGATTAACATTGTGGAATTAAGTAAGGATAATAGAGACAAGATTAAATAATTTGTAAGTATAGTAATATTAAACTAATATATCAATAATCAGTTATAGCTGATCTAGAGGAGCCCTCAAAAGGAGCCAAGTCAAAGCAGAACATGGGAAGCCAAAGACAAGTCTCTAAACTACATTAATTACCAGAACATGAGGAAGAAGAGAACGAATCAGAGAAGAAGAGAGAAAGAAAGAGAAGAACGAAAGTCAAAGCAAAAAATGTGGAAGACCAAGCCAAGTCTCTAAATATCATTATAGCCTACAACAGGGAAGAAGAGAACGACTCAGAGAAGAAGAAGAAGAGAAAGAAGAGGAAAAGAAACTGAAAGTCAAAGCACAACATGGGAAAAGATTCAAAAGCCAAGTCTCGAAAAATCGTAATAGCCTTACAACAGAAGAAAGACGAGAACGAATCAGAGAAAGAAGAAGAGGAAAGGAAGGAAAGAAACCGAAGTCAAAGCAGAGACATTGGGAGACCCAAAGGCCAAAATCATCTAAAATATCATTAATAGCCTTACAACAGGCAGAAGGAACGAATCAGGAAAGAAGAAGAGAAAGGAAGAAGAGAAATACGACGACAATGAAGACTCGGTATGTATTACCTGTGGACAGATCGTGGGGGGCAGCTGATAATTTCTCCAACCACTCCATTATGTGCCTTTAGGGTTTCTTAACCAGAGGTCCATGTTCTAATAGCAAGCGGACCCCTCATCTTTAATGTAGCAGGTCCAGATTTCCAACTAGGCACCTGATGCGGTGCGGGGGGGGGAACGCAAGTGCTTGCACCTATTTTTCCCTCTCCCCTTCTCTTGCAGTGCACCCCCCACAAGGATAGTTGTGCAGTGGGTGTGACCAGAATTAGGTTGGATAATGTGTGGTGTGGCTAGTAGTGGGTGGGGCTTAAGGTAGGAACTATTTTGTGCCTACAGGCTCCCAACACCTAATCGAGCTTGAATGCAGATAGGAAGGTACATTTAGTCTAAATTTAGATGTTTAAAGGGGAACAAAAGCCTTAAGGTTCGTACACTCATGCGATCATGGGGGCTCTACCCGCAATGCTTGATGTGTATCAAGGGCCATTCGGCAACTATTGGTAAGTGTATGGGCGCTCGGTCGGGCATCATTGATAAATAAGAAAAATTTAACCAGATGGGGAAAAAACTAATTTACAATATTAATAGAACTTGAGCTACATTTGCCTTTATTATATTTATTAGTACTCACATGGTACTGAAGTAATGTTGTTTTAGAATTGTTCATACTTAGGGAACGTTGAAATAATCTCGTTTTTTTTTCTCATTTTCTCTCAGGCCTGTTTAGAAATCCAAATGGTCCAATGAGTTTGGTGGAGACTGCTAACAAATAAAGTAATAATTCAATTTTATTTTAAATATATTACACAATCTATTAACCCTAATTAACCAAGTAGATGTGATATGTACATTGATTAACACTCCTTTTTTGTCTTTTCAGCGTGAGAAAACCCCTTTCAGAACGTTATAAGGTAATTATGTTCATTATGGGTTGTGTATTTCTATAGGGACACTTGGAAAGGCAGCACTGCACATATCCAATAAACAATCCACACAAAGGGAAACTAAGATACAATATATAATAAGGAATAATACGGTATTTTCTTTCTGTATTTAGTCTCCCAACAAGGTCTTGACCCTTCAACAACAGCTTGGAAAGGGGGAACACGCTCAAGTGTTTAAGGTAAGTTACTTACTAAATAGGAATAGTCTTAAAGGGCAACTCCAGCCAAGAAAAAGGTTTTAGCTTCATTACCCTCCAAAACCCCACTTGTGTTTTAATCTTACCATTCCCCGATGCGCCCACACCCCACAGTTATAGGAACTTACCAATAGCCAATCCCTCCCTAGAAGTCCCACCTCCTCTGATTCTGTTGCGAGCTGGTTATGAGTGTGCTCAGGAGCAGAGTGTGCTCGTTCAGTAATGTCTGTCAGCCATTTGCCATGATGACACAGTTGTGACCTTGAATAATAGTCGTTATCATGAAGAAGAGATGATGCTGCAAACTGTTTAAGAACTGATGTTGTTAAATTTCCAGTTAAAACCTCTTGATGTTTTATTTCCAGGGTCACCATAAGAAGAAAGGGCAAGTGGCAGTCAAAGTGGTGGATCTCAATGGGGTAAAATATTTTTTAATTATCTAATAGTGAACCGTGTAAAGCTAAACGCAGAACAAACACAAGATGGCTTTGTGTAGATTATTGTTTGATTCCCAGTAACTCCAGTATAGAGACATTTTCCTATTCATTGTCTCTGTGTTCTTCTCCGTGGTTTAAATGTGTCTGTTTCCCTCTATCAGAATGAAGAATATGCCCGGGCAGAAGTGGAGATGCTAAAGGGCTCTAAGCATCCCAACATCGTGGCCTACAAGGGGGCATATTACAAGGCTCCATCTATTAACAATGACCACCCCCAGCTCTGGGTAAGTAGCTGTTGTGCTGCATTATACCAAGTGTGATGACTCTCCTGCCCAAAATACCTTTTCTTGGCTGCGGTCAATGGGATCTTTAGTTTGCCAACAGACTAACGGGCCGATGTAGTTAGAAAAGTGCTCTACTTACCGGACCGTGATCCCACGATGCTATAAAATCCATTGCAAGAATTACTGCACCGCGGGATCCCGGTGAGGTAAAACGTGCGCAAAGAAGAGGCGTTAAGATTCACACAAAAATGTTAGAAGTGGCACGGCCACCACAGAATTAGTGTTAAACCAGAACTAACCGTACATCGTGTACAGTGGGTTATATATACTAATCTGCCCAGATAGCGGTCATTATAACATTGCCTCCTAAATACTGTACTAATAATACATTCTAATGGAATTTTTCCTGCACTCCCCTTGATTTGTCCAATTTATCCCTTTCTGTTCCAGATTGTCATGGAAAACTGCATTGGAGAAACATTGGATAATATGTATGAGGATGGCCACCTAGGATGTGATCCAGCCTTTTATATACGATACATGTGCAGGGAAATATTAAAGGTAAAACTAGCTAATTCCTCTTGTTTGGAACATGTATAACAAATAGTTTCATTTGCTTTTTACAAATAGGAATAAATCCTTAGTAGCTAAACCTCTCCATATTTCCCCTATTGTCTGTAGGCGCTGAAATGTTATAGGTCTGTTTCACACAAGGAGGTTTCTGGGTGTTTGAAACCCAATGGTCGTTCTGGTGTAATGTCTTTTTAGGGTATCATCGTACCACCAATGCACACATAGATAATTTGAACATGCTGTTTCTGTAACATGGATTAAAAAAATTATAAGTAAATGAAAGTAAATGTAGGCATATAGTTCATAATGGGGCACCTTGGATTGATTTGAGGAGTAGGAGTTTAGTGGTAGTCAAGCATGTGTTGGTCCTCTAGGCCTGAGCTCTAGATTAATTAAAACTAATCTTCAGCACCATGTGGGATTTGGGATTGATTTGATCTAGTAGCTCCCCCACATTATATGACAAAGGTACCAAGAAAACAGCCTGCATTAAAGATTTAGAATGGGAACCCCATTCGCATGCACAAGAACGTGCACTAGTGGATAGTGGCTAAGAGGTGTTATAGGAAGCCAGGGAGTGTCCAAAACAGCATTGAGGTGGGGGGAGTTCGACACCAACTGTCTGCCATGACAATGCTGTTTTGACACCTTACCTGGGCGTTTTATAACACTCTTAGCCACTATCCAATCACCCTTAACACCTGGCTGTGATATGCTAATTGGGATTCCAGGGTACATAATGCCACAGATCTTGTACAAGTCATTCTAATGAGAGATCCAGTCGGATGACTAGCAAACGTCTTCAAAAAACTAAACTTCAAGTCCGTTGATCTAATGAAAAACGACAGTGTATGGGGGGTCTTTATCTATTTGAATGAGACGAATATGATTACCTTTGTCACTAATCCTATAGTTCTCATTTCATTGGTTTCCCAAAGTTCATAAAAGTATTGTAGATGTAAGGGAAGACCATCATCTCGGGCATTGGGTCTCTCAATGAACATCTGAGTGAATACATTGACCAACTTTTACTTCCTTGCCATACAGGGAAACTGTATATATCTATAATCCAGCTAATCCCTATAGACAGAATATTTAGTGGTATCATAGATATTTGAACAATATTATTATTGTTTGGAACGAGAAAAAGGGGGATGTTCCCTCTTTTTATCAAACAGTCCAATCTTTTTACAGTACCACAACTGGTACAGTACGATATAGATGTTTTGCCAACTGTAAAAACAAAGTATGTAGTGTATCTGGCAAAATGCGGTTGTGGACTACATTATGTAGGTAAAACATAAGAGTGCTTCCAGAGGGTAGCGGAACACATTAATGCCATATCAAAAGGTAGTCTAGACAAGCAGAGTCTAGACTACCTTTGGGTATGGCATTAATGAGGCACATCAAGCTAAGAATACGTTTTTGTTTTAGATTACAGACATAGTTAAAAATCAGGAAAGGAGACAGAAACAAAAAAAAAGTTGGAAGCAAAGTGAATTTATATGTGTAAAAACCCACTCCACTGGGTCTCAAGAGAGACTTTGAGCTATCCACTTTCTTGGATTGAGGACTAATGTATCAAATTGTTTCCTTATCTTGTGCTCTTAACTGATGCCATTTCTTGACTGTCCCACTATATAAGGTGTATATGGACATGGAGTATATGGTAATCATACACTTTATTACTTTCCCTTGTGAGTTTTTATGGTATTATCATTTGGTTAAACATAATCTGTTATCTTATAAATTGAAATATTTCTTATTACATATTTAGTTGATCTAGAATTTAACACAATATTGTAGTTTACATGTTAATTTTGGGAATGCTGTTTCTGATCATGTACATTCAATCCTTCATTGATATTCGATTCAGTGATTGATAATTGTGTTAACTTTTGATTGGTCTAATTTTAGCTTGGACTGTATGTTTGCGAAACGCCGTCAGGTGTTTCCTCGCCCCTCCCTGTGTCTATGATGGTTCCCGGATGTTTTATTTTAACTAAAGAAATAAAAACCTGATTTTAGGATTTTCGTGTGCAGCCTGCTCGTCCTTTCTATTTGTTCCATGTTGTTTCCTCCTAGCAATCACACGCTCGGAGCGTGTGAGTGCCACGGAACTACATGGAGGAGCCCCCGTAAGTATTGTTTAGATTGTAATCCACTATATACCATAGGTACTTTATAAATAAATGTATTGGAAACAGCAGCTAGCATAATAATTACTCAGTGGGTAGGTGCTACATGGGTTAAACTAGACTTTATATAGAAGCGGAAGCTCAAATGAGCGTACGTCTAAGGAGGTTACTTCACGCTCATTTGAGCGTCCGTTCTATTAGAATTGATATACTTTAGTTTTACCTATGGGTGGTAAGGATTCGGGGGTGGTGTCATGTCTATATCCTTTGATACTTTGTATGTATGTATCTTTGTGATATTGTTACTTTGGCAAATTAAGTTTTATGATAGGGGAGATGGTGATGTCAGACGCATAACATGATAGCCCCTCCTTCCTCCTACCACTAATATGAAGCTATAAAAAAGCGCTCACTTGAACTAACGTTAGCCATCGAGAAAGTCCGTTGTGGACGAAACGCGCGTGGCGTTTTATCTTATGTGTCAAGCACGGATTACCTGCCTACTCGATACGTAACTTCTGTTGGTAAAGTATCACTTATTATCGCTTTAATATCTGATGTGATGCTCACAACTACTAGAATTAGTTGTATCAAAAATTACCTTTTTCAAATGACTATAAGCCGTGCGTACTACTTATGATAGTTCTGGTTTGTCTATTTAGCATCATGGGATACGTCCCTAATTAGACTATTTACCTTGTACATAGGATACTTTTCTACTAAAGAGCACATTGTTTTTAATTGTTTTTATCAGCTTTCCCTGTTGTTAAATAAAGGATTTTTATTATAAGTGTGCTATGGGTTCTGTTTCTCTTTGTCTATTATATACGTAGGCACTAAACCAACAGGGAGGTTTGGGCGAAGAGTGGCCATACCATGGAGTCACTGTGAATTGGTAAAGCAGTTCCTCAGCCGTCACCCAACCACAAGGAATATTAAAAACAAAGGGAAATATTTTGCAATGAAATATATAAGGAAAATCTGAAAGAAATATCCACACATCAATGTTTTATTTAAACATTTTATTTATTTTTATATCCCTAACCTACACTATCCCAGAGTTGATCCAGAGGAAGGCGAAAAACCCTAGAAGGGAAAAAAAATTCCTTCTGACTCCTGTGGCAATCGGATAAATCCTGGATCAACTTTATATATTTAAAGGGGAAAAAAAGGCAGCAGGTAGTTGGATACTTACCTATTAGCTGTGCTGCTTCTCTCGGTCCTGCCCTCCATGGCCATCCCAGTTTCCAAGTGGAGGGGGTGGGGCAGAGCGGTCCGGTACAGAGCGACACTGCAGCTAGGAGGTATCCAAACACCTGTTGGACTCCCAGAGGTAAACTCACCTGGGTACAGCCAAAGGGAGATTAAAGGCCGTACACATGCCCATTCATAGGCTTTGTTCCCCTTTAAACAACCCAAATTTAAACTACCATCCTTACTTATCACATTTAGCTTGGATTTAGGAGTCAGGAGCTGTAGGCCTGATTTACCCACGTGTGTGTGTTAAAAATAGGGATTAAACTGTGCTAACCAATATTGAATAGGTTAGCGCAAATTTAACTCCATAATTGCATTGCTGCACCAGTTAACAAAAGACACGTGCAACTGGCGCAATCAATTTAATAAAGGATTGCACCACTTATAACTCTACAATTAAGACAAGCTAATGGCTCTGGTCTTAAAGTGGCATGGGGTAAAATTCCTTTGGGATTTCCACCAGGTGCAAATCCATATTAAATACCAGAAGCCACATTTGCCTGGAGCAATTTGCACCTCTGGTAAATGAGGCCCAAACTGTGAAAACATAGACCCCTGGTTGATAAACCCCTAAAGGGACGTGTGGGTAGAGAGACCACGTGGGGGATATCACGCTGCCCCACACTGGAGTGCTGCAGGTCAAAATAGAGAGTCTTCACTATCGTCTTTTTTTTCTTCTTTTTTGGGTCATTTTTCGTCCTCTTTTTCTCCCTCTTAAGGCCTTTAAAGCGTTTCATGGATTGTTGTTCTCATAATCCAAATGCTCATTGAAAATGGATTTTAATAAACTTTCTGTGCTTTTCCTGGACTTGGGCTTCCTGTTGGGGATCCTTCGGACAGCTATAAAGGAGTAGAGATATATAGTTTATTAATTATAATAAATCTTGTCTATAATCCTTTATTAATCCACAATGTAAATCCTATCTATGTAAACTATTAGAGGTGTTCTCTCCCCATAACAGCCATACCAGCTGTGACCCCCATTACAGTCAGTCTACAGCTCATTACCAAACTCCACTTTGTCTAATCCCCATTCCCAGAATGAATTTCCAGTACCTGACGTTCATGTGTTGGTGTATTCGCACAGGGATGGATTTCCTTACCTTGCTCTTCTGATTATGTAATATTCCTGTTTGTAGTGGAAGTATTTTCTGATCCGACGTTTCAAGTTTTTTTCATGGATATATTGTACAAATACATGTTTCAGCAGCTTCTGGCGCTAGGCCTTTCATCTGGGTTCGTCCTTAAACATTTCATTAGAAAGGAGCGGAAGGTTCCCGACCTGACAAATAAAAAGCAGAATGGTTGAAAATAACCTTTAAATCCATGGTTCCCCTTAAAGGGAATGTGATAATTCATACTAATAATGTAAGGACTGGAATAGCACAAGGGTCCAATAGGAGAGACATTACAATTTGCTGGACGTCGAATGTACGAAAACAGACTTCTTTGTAATACTGAAGGAAAAATGAAATAGAATCAGCGCAGTAATTGAATTCTATTTCCCTTTAACTCCATTGTACCTTGTTAAACACGTATATAGGAAATGGAATCCATTACTTACCTCTTCCTTCTGCTAGTGCGAGGCGTTCATTCAAGTGACCATATGTCGCAATTGCAGTCATATCCTGCAGGACCGTCTTCACCACCTCCGGAGCCATGAACAGAGCGGTTCCTGCACACCCAGAACACCTGCCTGATTTGGGGTTTAATTTGTAGATGCTCCAAGGTCGACTGAAATGACAAATACCCGATCCCCATTAGTACATTTCTCTTTACACTGATACCAAAGTCTAAGAACAGATGGTCTGCTCTGAGCACTAGTGCCTTAGAACACAGAGTGTTACTCACTTAGTTTATCACACCTGCCTCTCCGTCACCATGATGTTGGACGGTGTTAATGTCACGGTGAACGATGCCCTTCTTATGTAGAGATAGCATGTAGCTTAGCATTTCGTTAAATTTAGATTGTTTAAAGGGGAAACAAGCCTTAAGGTTCGTACACTCATGCGATCATGGGGGCTCTACCCGCAATGCTTGATGTGTATCAAGGCCATTCGGCAACTATTGGTAAGTGTATGGGCGCTCGGTCGGGCATCATTGATAAATAAGAAAAATTTAACCAGATGGGGAAAAAAACTAATTTACAATATTAATGAACTTGAGCTACATTCCTATTGTACCTTTATTATAATTTATAGTTTACACACATGGTACTGAGATAGTTTGTTTTAGAATTGTTCATACTTAGGGAACTGTGAATAATCTGTTTTTTTCTCATTTTTCTCCAGGTTGTTAAGAAATCCAAATGGTCCAATGAGTTGGTGGAGACGCTTAACAAATAAAGTAATAATTCAATTTATTTTAATATAATAAACAATCTATAACCCTAATTAACCAAGTAGATATGTGATATGTACAGTGATAACACTCCTTTTTTGTCTTTTCAGCGTGAGAAACCCCTTTCAGAACGTTATAAGGTAATTATGTTCATTATGGATTGTTGTATTTCTATGGGACACTTGGAAAGGCAGCACTGCACAATATTCCAATAAAACAAATCCACACAAAGGAAACTAAGATACAATAGATAAATAAGGAATAATACGGTATTTCTTTCTGTATTTAGTCTCCCAACAAGGTCTTGACCCTTCAACAACAGCTTGGAAAGGGGGAACCACGCTCAAGTGTTTAAGGTAAGTTACTTACTAAATAGGATAGTATTAAGGGCAACTCCAGCCAAGAAAAAGGTTTTAGCTTCATTACCCTCCAAAACCACTTGTGTTTTAATCTTACCATTCCGATGCTCCCACACCACACAGTTATAGGAACTTACCAATAGACCAATCCCTCCCTAGAAGTCCCACCTCCTCTGATTTGTTGTGAGACTGGTTATGAGTGTGCTCAGGAGCAGAGTGTGCTCGTTCAGTAATGTCTGTCAGCCATTTGCCATGATGACACAGTTGTGACCTTGAATAATAGTCGTTATATGAAGAAGAGGAGGATGCTCAAACTGTTTAAGAACTGATGTTGTTAAATTTCCAGTTAAAACTCTTATGTTTTATTTCCAGGGTCACCATAAGAAGAAAGGGCAAGTGGGCAGTCAAAGTGGGGATCTCAATGGGGTAAAATATTGTTTAATTATCTAATAGTGAACCGGTAAAGCTAAACGCAGAACAAACACAAGATGGCTTTGTGTAGATTATTGTTTGATTCCCAGTAACTCCAGTATAGAGAATTTTCCTATATTGTCTCTGTGTTCTTCCTGGTTTAAATGTGTCTGTTTCCCTCTATCAGAATGAAGAATATGCCCGGGCAGAAGTGGAGATGCTAAAGGGCTCTAAGCATCCCAACATCGTGGCCTAAAGGGGGCATATACAAGGCTCCATCTATTAACAATGACCACCCCCAGCTCTGGGAAGTAGTGTTGTGCTGCATTATACCAAGTGTGATGACTCCTCTGCCAAAATACCTTTTCTTGGCTGCGGTCAATGGGATCTTTAGTTGCCAACAGACTAACGGCCGATGTATGTTAGAAAAGTTGCTCTACTACCGGACCGTGATCCCACGATGCTCTAAAATCCATTGCAAGAATTACTGCACCGGGGATCCCGGTGAGGTAAACGTGCGCAAAGAAGAGGCGTAAGTTCACACAAAAATGTTAGGAAGGCACGGCCCACCACAGAATTAGTGTTAAACCAGAACTAACGTACATGGTACAGTGGGTATATACTAATACTGCCCAGATAGCGGTCATTATAACATTGCCTCCTAAATACTGTACTAATACATTCTATGGAATTTTCCTGAACTCCCCTTGATTTGTCCAATTTACTCCCTTTCTGTTCCAGAATTGTCATGGAAAACTGATTGGAGAAACATTGGAGAATATGTATGAGGATGGCCACCTAGGATGTGATCCAGCCTTTATATACGATACATGTGCAGGGAAATATTAAGGTAAAATAGCTAATTCCTCTTGTTTGGAACATGTATAACAAATAGTTTCATTTGCTTTTTACAAATAGGAATAAATCTAGTAGCTAAACCTCTCCATATTTCCCCATTTCTGTAGGCGCTGAAATCTCTACATAAGAAGGGCATCGTTCACCGTGACATAAACCGTCCAACATCATGGTGACGGAGAAGCAGGTGTGAAACTAAGTGAGTAACACTCTGTGTTCTAAGGGCCACTAGTGCTCAAGCAGACCACTGTATCTTAGACTTTAGGTATCAGTTGTAAAGAGAAATGTACTAATGGGGAGTCTGGGTATTTGTCATTTCAGTCGACCTTGGAGCATCTACAAAATTAAACCCCAAATCAGGCAGGTGTTCTGGGTGTGCAGGAACCGCTCTGTTCATGGCTCCGGAGGTGGTGGAAGACGGTCCTGCAGGATATGCTGAAGTAAGACGTTAGTATACTATTAGTGTTAAGTGAATCATCAACCTATTCTGATTATGGAACTGTCATATCAGTGCGACATATGGTCCTTGGAATGAAGCCCTCGCACTAGCAGAAGGAAAGGAGGGTAAGTAAAATGGATTCCATTCCTATATAGTGTTTACAAGTACAATGGGAATAGGTAAGGAAGAAATACGAAGGTCATTAGCTGCTGATTCTTTTCATTTTTCTTCAGTATTAACAAAGTAGATCTGTGTTCGTAAATTCAGAGTCCAGCAAATTGTAGTGTCTCTCCTATTGGACCCTGTGCTATTCCAGTCCTTACATTATTAGTAATGAATTATACACATTCCCTTTCAAGGGGGAACCATGGATTAAAGGTTATTTTCAACCATTCTGCTTTTTATTTGTCAGGTCGGGAACCTTCCGCTTTCTAATGAAATGTTTAAGGAGAACCCAGATGAAAGGCCTAGCGACTAAGACCTGCTGAAAACATGTATTTGTACAATAATCCATGAAAAAAACTTGAAACGTGGATCAGAAAATACTTCCACTACAAACAGGAATATTACAAATTATCAGAAGAGCAAGGTAAGGAAATCCATCCCTGTGCGAATACACCAACACATGTAAGTCAGGTACATGGAAATTCAGTTCTGGGAATGGGGATTAGACAAGTGGAGTTTGGTAATGAGCTGTAGACTGACTGTTAATGGTTGGTCACAGCTGGTATGGCCTGTATGGGGGAGAGAACACATCTAATGTAGTTACATAGATAGGATTTACATTGTGGAATTATATAAAGGATAATATAGGACAAGATTAATATATATTAATAAACTATATATATCTCTACTCCTTTATAGCTGTCCGAGAGGATCCCCAACAGGAAGCCCAGTCCAGGAAAAGCACAGAAAAGATTTATTAAAATCCATGTTCAATGAGCATTTGGATTATGAAACAAAAACAGATCCATGAAACGCTTAAAGGCCTTAAGAGGGAGAGAAAAGAAGGACGAAAAAATGACCCTAAAAGAAAAAGAAAGACGATAGTGAAGACTCTCTATTTATGACCTGCAGGACACATCAGTGGTGGGCAGCGTGATAATCCCCACAAGTGGTCTCTCTAACCACACGTCCCTTTAGGGGTTTATCAACCAGGGGTCTATGTTTCACAGTTTGGGCCTCATTTACCCAGAGGTGCAAATTGCCAGGCAAATGTGGCTTCTGGTATTTAATATGTGATTTGCACCTGGTGGTAAATCCAAAAGGAATTTTACACCCAGCCACTTTAAGACCAGAGCCATTAGCTGGTCTTAAATTGTAGAGTTATAAGTGGTGCAAATCCTTTATTAAATTGATTGGCCGTTGCACGGGTGCTTTTTGTAAACTGGTGCAGCAATTGCAATTATGGAGTTAAAGTTGCGCTAAACCTATTCAATATTGGTTAGCACGTTTAATCCTATTTTTAGCACAGCACACGTGGGTAAATTAGGCCTACAGGCTCCTGACTCCTAAATCCAGAACTAAATGTAGATAAGTAAGGGATGGTAGTTTAAATGTGGGTTGTTTAAAGGGGAACAAAAGCCTATGAATGGACATGTGTACGGGCCTTTAATCTCCCTTGGCTGTAACCAGGGTGAGGTTTACCTCTGGGAGTCCAACAGGTAGTTTGGATACCTCCTAGCTGCAGTGTCGCTCTGTACCGGACCGCTCTGGCCCCACCCCCTCCACTTGGAAACTGGGATGGCCATGGGGAGGGGGCAGGACCGGAGAGAAGCAGCAGCAGCTAATAGGTAAGTATCCAAACTACCTGCTGCCTTTATTTCCCCTTTAAATATAATAAAGTTGATCCAGGGATTTATCCGATTGCCACGAGGAGTCAGGAAGGAATTTTTTTTCCCTTCTGGTTTTTCGCCTTCCTCTGGATCAACTCTGGGATAGTGTAGGTTAGGGATATAAAAATAAATAAAATGTTTAAATAAAACATTGATGTGTGGATATTTTCTTCCAGATTTCTCCTATATATTTATATATTTTTGCAAATATTTCGTAGGTTTAGTAAGTGACTATTAGTAACCTGTATCTAGGTATATTAATAGAACAAAGAGAAACAGAACCCATAGCACACTTATAATAAAAATCCTTTATTTAACAACAGGGAAAGCTGATAAAAACAATTAAAAACAATGTGCTCTTTAGTAGAAAAGTATCCTATATAACAAGGTAAATAGTCTAATTAGGTAATATCAATTCTAAATAGAAACGCCAATGACATGACATAATCCTAGACGTACGCTCATTTAGCGTCGCTTATATTGAATTGATATACTTAGTTTTACCTAGTGGTGGTAATGGATTCGGGGGTGTGTCATGATATACCTTGATACTTTGTATGTATGTATTCTTTGTGATTATTGTCACTTTGGCAAATTAAGTGTTATGATAGGGTGGGAGCTCGGTGATTTCACCGCTACATATACCCCTCCTCCTTCTACCACTAATAGATGCTATAAAAAAAGTACCTCACTTGAACTAACGTTAGCCATCGAGAAAGTCCATGTGGAACGAAACGCGTTGCTTTATCTTACGGCTAAGCACGGATTACCTCTACTCGATACGTACAACTTCTGTTGGTAAAGTATCACTTATTTTATTGCGTAATATCTGAGTGATGTCCAACTATTCTAGACCTATAGTGTATCAAAGATTACCTTTCAAATGACTTAGCCTTACTACTACTTGATATCTGTTTGTCTAGTTACCATGGGATACGTCCCCTAAATTAGACTATTTACCTTGTGCTATAGGATACTTTACTACTAAAGAGCACATTGTTTTTATTGTTTTGATAGCTTTCCTTGTTATTAACTAAAGGATTTATTCATAAGGTGCTATGGGTCTGTTTCCTGGTTCTAGTTTAGTAGTTTAACCCATGTAGCACTAGACCACTGAGGTAATTATATGCTAGTGTGTTTCCAATACATTTTATTTATATAGTACTATGGTATATAGTGGATTACATAAACACATACTACGGAAGCTCCTCCATGTAGTTCGTGGACATATCCCCAGGGTGTGAGTGCTAGGAGGAAACAACATGGAACAAATAGAAGGACGAGCAGGCTGCCGAAATCTAAATCAGGTTTTTATTTCTTTAGTTAAATAAAAATCGGACATCATGACACAGGGAGGCGAGAGGAAACACTGACGGTTTCGCAAAATACAGTCAAGACTTAATTAGACCAATCAAAAGTTAAAAACAATTTCAATCACTGAATCGAATATACAAATGAAGTGGATTGAATGTACATGATCAAAAAGCATTCCCAAAATTAACATGTTAAACTACAATATTGTGTTAAATCTAGATCAACTAAATATGTAATTAGAAATATTTCAATTTATAAAGATAAACAGATTATGTTAACCAAAATGAAACCATAAAAAAACTACAAATGGAAAGAAAAAAGTGTATGATTCACCATATACTCCATGTCCATATACACCTTTATAGTGGGAGCATGTCAAGAAATGGCATCAGTTAAAGAGCACAAGATAAGGAAACAATTTGATACATTAGTCCTCAATCCAAGAAAGTGGATAGCTCAAAGTCTCTCTTGAGACCCAGTGGAGGGACGGTTTTTAACATATAAATTCACTTGCTTTCAACTTTTTTTTTTGTTTCGTTCCTTTCCTGATTTTTAACTATGTCTGTTAATCTAAAACAAAAACGTATTCTTAGCTGATGTGCCTCATAATGCCATACCCAAAGGTAGTCTAGACTTGCTGTGTTAGACTACCTTTTGATATTGCATTAATGTGTTTCCGCTACCCTCTGGGAAGCACATCTTATAGTTTTACCTACATAATGTAGTCCCAAACCGCATTTTGCCAGATACACTACATACTGGTTTTTACAGTTGGCAAAACATCTGATATCGTACTGTACCAGTTTGTGTACTGTAAAAAGATTGGACTGTTTGATAAAAAGGGGAACATCCCCCTTTTTCTTTCCAAACAATAATAATATTGTCAATATATCTATGATAACAACTATATTCGTCTATAGGGATTCGGCTGGATTATAGATATATACAGTTTCCTGTATGGCAAGGAAGTAAAAGTTGGTCAATGTATCACTCAGATGTTCATTGAGAGACCAATGCCCGAGATGGAGGTCTTCCCTTAACATCTACAATACTTTTATGACTTTGGGAAACCCATGGAAATCAGGAACTATAGGATTGTGACAAGGTAATCATATTATCATTTAAAATAGATAAAGACCTCCCATAATCTGTTGTATTCAATTAGATCAACCGGACTTGAGTTTAGTTCTTGAAGACGTTTCGCTAGTCATCCGACTGGCTTCTCATTCAGAATGACTTGTACAAGAATCTGTGGCAATTATGTACCCTGGAAAATCCCAATTAGCATATCACAGCCAGGTGTTAAGGGCGTGATTGGATAGTGGCTAGAGGTGTTATAGGAACGCCCAGGGTAAGGTTCAAAACAAGCATTGTACATGGCAGACAGTTGGTGTCGAACCTCCCCACCTCAATGCTGTTTTGATACCTTATTGGCAACCATTAAATTATTAGAGAGAAATCCAAAATATAAGCAGAGCTGACACAAGGTCGGTGTTTTGACCGTCTCGATATGAAATAAATGACACCTTGTGGTTACTTGGTGCTGTCTCCAGAGGAAATAGAAGAAAAGCACTTTTTAGAAGTTTCTGTATGGGTGTGCGATACGGGTCCTATATCTGCAGAGCATAATGTGTCTTTCAGTGTCTTGCCTCTTTGATAGCGAACAATGGGCTATTTTTTAAAAGAATACCAATACCTTGTCCCTTTGTATTAGGGGCCAATAATGCTTGGTATTTTGTCCATAGCTGGCTTTGGTTTACAAAATAACGAGACAACCGGATCCGATCTGACCTTTAGGGATTTCTTTTATATTCTGTCGATATATGTCGATTCTGCCTACCCTCGTTCCTAATACCCATATAATTTTTCTTTTGAGGGTAACCTTTCTCCAGTAGTTTATGCATAATCTTTTAGACGATTGTTCAATTGAGGTGTAGTCTGAAGAAATGCGTCTAGCCCTTATAAATTGCCTTTTAGGAATAGCCTAAAGATTTTAGGTGCGGTGAAAAACTACTGGAGAGTAGAAGAAGATTATTCCTACCGTGGTTTTAGTGAATAATGAGATTTTTAATCAGAATGGTGACATCTAGAAAGTGTATTTGTTGATTTCATACATTCATATAAATCTCCGCCGCCCCAAAAACAAGAATGTAATGAACTTGCCTGAAATACATGAAACCCTGTATCCAGGTATCGTGTTGTTTCTAGCATGGCAAGAAATATTCTGTCAAGAGCATCCAATATATCTGGGAAGAAAACGATATAAATGAAAATGCCCTACAGAAATATCCCAGTGTATAGCAAGGTGTAAAACATACCAGGCTCTGTGTTACAGGTTCGACCGAAGGTTAGATTGCAGGGAATTAAAATGCAGGTATCAAACTCCTCTCACTGGAGTCCACCCTTATTCTGGGATGGACTCCCTGAGACCACCCCAGACTTCCGTGACGGAGAGGAGACTCTAATCTCCATCATGGCCCCTTCGACCACCACACCCCGGAACGCCTTCACCCATGCCCCTATCCCCCCCCCCAAACAACCAAATCCCCTCCCCCTACGTGAGTCACTGAAGTCAGCCTACTAGCCACACACACCTAACCACGCCCCTCCCCCACCTTCTCGGAAACTTAGCCGGCGGGTGGATGTCGAAATAAAAATAAACCGCAACAAAAGAAGACTATGAAAGAGCAGTCAACAGAGCCACAAACTGCATTGACTGTCATTATCCCTTACAATACCACAAGAAAATGGGCCTTGCTCTGCAACAAGCTTAAAAGGCAGCACGGAACTATGGATGCAGTGTTCCATTGAATACGGTTATTCAATATCTTTGTTTGTCCTGTCACCAGTTTCCTGCCCAACCACTCGGGTCTTCATTTCACAGTCTCCAAAAGAGCAGGTGGAGTGAAGTTAAAAAATAAATAAAACGTATCCAGGTCTTCTTCTCACAACCGCCGTACAAAGACCATGAGGGGCAAGGGAAGGGGGATAGATTAGAACTTTTCGATAAACATTGTTGAAATGGGAGCAATGGGAGTCGTTCTTAGGCGAATTATAGCAAATAGAACTTACAAGGACTCTATTCTCCGATACAACAAAGTACCTCCTCCACCAATCTTTAGCTTCTTCTGCTGCGATGGAGCCCCCTCCACAGGCTCCTCAGAAGAAGAAGGACTTCATACAACCCAATAATTATTAGTATTTTATTGGCTTGTGCCACACAATATGTTTCTGACCGCATGGGTCTTTTATCAAGATCTCTATTCTCCACCTTCAGTGATCGAAGAAAGGAAAGTCCGTTTGTCAAGAGTACAAGGGAGAGTAAAAAGGGACAGCGTTAAGGTCTTCTGGAAGGAGTTGGGAGGCCTCCCTGGAGTTAAGCACCTACTGGTTTTCTTCTCCTGAGCCTCGATGGTGAGGATGTTACGCGGGTGGTCAGGTACCAGGTCGCGGGCCCCAGGAAAGACAACCACAATTTGGGGAAACAGGTCCAAGACACACACCTGGGGTCGGGACTGGCGGCAAAAAACAAAGTCCAGAGAGCAGGCGGAGATCAGGGCAGGCAGCAAGCTTGCGAAGGTCGGGCAATCCAAGTGGCAACAGGTAGTCAGTCAGGTGGCACAAGAGTGGTAGGGACATGCAGAAGTCAAAATGCAGACGGCAAGCAAACAGAGTGGTCAGGAACAAGGCAAGGTCAAAATCCAGAAAAAAACAGTAAGACACCAAAGAGCTAATAACAGACAACTAACACTGATCTGGCAGCAAGTGTAGAAAGGAAAAGGAGGGCTTTAAAAAGACCCATTTCGTGGACAGGAGGACATCCACGCTTACAAACAAGGGAGGTAGTCGGACCCATAGCACACAAGCACCAGCGTGCTAGTGTCCGAAAAGCCTCCCATGCCAGTAAGGTCATAACAGACAGGAGGGCTTTATCTCTAGCTAATGATTCTTTGGAAATGGGTTTCTTTGGAACAGAATAGGTTTGCCCCTGTGCCTTGGGAATGTGCTTCTCAGGAAGAATAAGCAGTGTGTTATTTCTAACCTGCTATAAATCAGATAGCTGAAGAATTTTCTTTAATGGTGGACTCTTCTTTCTCCATTGTGCTCCTATCTCGGACTGGTATCGATCCGACCACCAGATAGGGATCTAGGATGTTAGGTAAACTAATTATTGATGTAAAATGAAAGTTCCGAGGCATCGAATGAAAAGGCTTCGCTGTGCTTCTCAACGCTTTGTAACTGACAGCGTCTATAATTCCTGTCCTGAAGGGGAAATTCAAAGCACACAGTATTTCATTGAAAGGGACAGGCAGCAATGATATAAAACAAATATATATTATTATTAACTTGAGACAATGAAAGCAAAGATGATTAGCAATAGGCCTTGCGTGATCTGGGGCCTGAAAGGGCAGTAATTCCAAAATAACTCCTTACTAGGAGATAGTACTGCTCAACATACATGTTATCATGCAATTGTTATTTAAAGACCATCAGGGGTGTCCCTAGGGTTTTTGGCACCTGAACAAATTGAATGGTGCGTCTAGGTGCATGTGTGCACACCGCCATCGTTGCAGAACGTGCCTTCTATTGGCTTCGTCGCCGAGGGGAGGAGGGGCGGTGGAGCCTACTGGAGCAGCGTGTCAGTAAGACGTGGCTCAAGTTACGCGAACCCAGGGGTGAGGACTAGCGGTTCAGCCTCACCTGGGTAAAAGGTACTGACAAAGAAGAGGAGCGGAGGGGTAAGGTGTAATATATGTGCTGTGACTTTAGACTGAGCCAGCCCTCTAGTCACCGGTTATGTGTTGATATATTGTTGTGCTTAGTACTGTAAGGGTTGGACTCCATTTATATTGGGCTCTCTTGCTGTTTAGAAGTTCTATGTTAGTACTTCAGTAAAGCCTGTCTTCGAATACAGTCCTGTGTTTTCCAGGAACCTGGTTCACCAATTACCCACAAGCTCCAGGAATACAGTCAAAAGACAAGACATGGTGTCAGAAGTTGGAGTGCAACCAGATCACTGCTAGAATCAGACCACAGAACTGTGAGTACTGAAGCAAACTGTGCTCGTTTATCAGAAGGGACTGGAACACAGATTGGTGTGTGTGCTTAATAAAAAATTGAGCAGTTTAAATCCTCCTAATGCTTTATATTTCTAAAATCTCAGTGAAAACTGGATGGAGGATGGGAGCAAAAATTACAGTTATACACTGACAGCAACTGGTGCTAGAAGTTCCCAGATCAGAGAATAGCCATCTTGTGCACACTATAGGGGAAGAAGGTTTAGAGCTGTATATACTATGAACATTAGGTATGAGGATCCTGATGCCCCTTCAATGAAAGAGCTATTGGAAAGCTTAAGAAAAGACAGAAGGTGAGTATAATTGTCCTTTAACTGAAAAACTAGTAAATGTGATTGACTCGAGTAAAAACTGACCTGAGTATAAACCGCGATACCTATTTAATTGCAAAAACTAGTAAACATGATTGAGGCTTTAGTTGCCCTTTAAATGCACACATTGTACAGTAGTCTTCATTTGCAAATAAGAAATGGATATTTTCGCCTTAACCTACTTACTGTACTACCTAATCCCTTGATAACAGGCTGTATGGATATTAATCATGGCGAACCCAGAAACATTTGCTATTAAAACTTGTAAAGGATTGGTGGAGCACACAGATGTGGATCCTTATTATCTGGTAATTGAATGGTTTTACTTTAAATTACAATGGAAGTTTGCAGTCTTAATAAACTGAGTGTTTCAATGTGAAAACATTTCCATAATAATATGCAAACGTATTGCAGAGCTCATTCCCTTGAGGTGTTAGCTAATCCGTCCGCCGCTCGCCGAGTAGTGACATCCTGATCAGTACAGGCAGCGAGCAAGCGGAGGCTGGATTTGCAGAGTGGGAGTGACTGACCCGAGTAATAAATGAGGTCGGGATTTCAGGTTGATTTTGTAGCCTGAAGACCTATGTTTATACAGTAGGCCTTCCAGGCATTTGCACCGTGCAGTAATATGGTTGGACATTTAACAAGTTGTTTCTACTGGGGAGTTCAGTTGTAAAATCACCCAGCACCATTATTGTGGAGTTTTACATAATTATTCTTATCTTTCTTCACATTAGTGCTTGGAGGAATGTATACTCCAATGTGTATGAATGATGAAACTAATGGGGATATAAAAGGTTTACAGCTAATGCAGACGTCCCGAGGGAGGCTGTGATAAGAGGGGCGTAGCTACGCTGTGTGACATCATTGACACATAAAGGGGGCGTAACGGGAGGGAGGAGATTCAGGACTCCTCTCCGTTGCGGGAGTCTGAATCATGTAGCCAGATTTCAACTAGGCAAATTGCAGATGAGGAAAGAAGAGTTATGCTATTTGGAAGCAGCAAGGTAAGTTCTTCAATCTTATTTCTCAGTGCCAGAACATTGGACAGTACCAAGCATGGAGAGGCACAAGGTAGGTGACATTTCAATGTTTTGGTGGGGCCAAATTATTGGATGTGTTTAGTGGTTGGATGGGATCGTTGATGATTGGACTCGTCGGAAATCACAAACCGATCGGTGGGGCCACTATGGACCACGCGATCGGTCACGTCTAAACTGTCGAACGCGGTTACATTTGCGCCGAAACAGTTCTTCCTCCTGGCTGACCGGTCGGAAGTTCCGAACGGTCGGTCAGGAGGAAGGTTGTATAGTGAACTTCTACCCTTATGTTAACAGTTATAATCAGAAGATTGTAGCTATGTCAGTCGTTATAAATCAGTGCTTAGCTATGTCATCAGTTATAATCAGTGTTATAGACATGTTTAGCTAGTCATCATTAATCAGTGCTTAGCTATGTCATCAGTAAAATGCGGACATATGATCGATAATTTGATAAACCCTTGAATGTACCATTTCAGTGAAAACCCTCGAACACGACATTCTGCGATAACCCTCAAATGTAGCCTATCGGCGATAATCGCGATGTAGAGTTTAGTGAAACCCTTATGTAGCGTTCAGTATCCTGTGAATGTAGCGTTAGTGATAACCCTTAAATGTAGCGTTCAGTAACCCTCGAATGTAGCGGCCTGGCGATAACCCTCAATTTGGCGACAACCCTCGAATGTAGCGTTTGTAACCCTCCTATGCATTAACCCCACAATGTAGCAAAATATATGGAAACCTGAGAATTGCCTCGATCGTGGGGACTTAGTTGTTAAAACAGTTTTTGGTGATATGTACTTGTTCCCCAGACCATTTAACAGGTGCCACAGCCATTTACAGTGTTACCATTGTTATTTAACTGTAATTAACTAGACCAGGACTGTTTTTAGGCATAGGCCACATAGGGAAAGATTTAGTGCCCCAGTAGAGTAGATCCTATTCTTCTCCCTAGCATCTCCTGTCAGCTTTTAATTCAGTATTAGATATGCTCCCCTTGTTCAGCTGTAAGTGTTACATGTGTATGAGTAGAGGGCCATAAAGTTTGCAACACAAATGTTGCAAATGAACTGAAGGTGAAGGAAGGGCGGGGAGGATGAGGATTAGCTAATAGTACTGAGGAGAACAGTTCTAAAATGCCAGGGTAAAAGCTGCTGCAGGACTTTATAACAGTGGACCCTCTGTGACTAGCAGCCATGAGATCCCTTCCCGGACTCTTCCTTCCACCAACTCTCAATTGAACTTAGAGTAGGTGAGGAGCGTGAACAATCCAAGGAGGAGACATGGAAAGCAGGTACATATGTGTATCATGTCAATGCTGGTAATACGTATAGAATGTCAATGCTGGTACTACTGTATATCATGTCAATGCTGGCAGCAGAAAGGGTTAAAGGTATACTTTGTGGCACTGAAAGTGTTAATAGCAATACTATGGGAAAGTGCTGGCACTGAAGAATAATGGCCATACTCTGGAAGTCTGCTGGCACTGAAAGTATTGATAGAAAAGTCTGCTGGCAAATAAGGGTTATGGTAATACTCTCCTGGCAATTAAAGAGTTAATGGCATATACTATGGGTTAGATTGCTGTGTGAAATCCAGTGAACATTTGGGAATTAAATAAAATACAATAATGTTTTCGGTAACTTGAATTATTTTTTCAGTTGTTGGATTATTGACTGACTTGCAGTAGGACAGGAATTATAACAAGCTACCAATCATGTATGATAAATGGGGGGGGGGAACCAAGGGAAGATAGAAATGATTCAGGGAGATTGCAAGATTGATTGTAATGTCTATTTACCGGATTTCCGTCCAGCTTGGTTTCAGTCTATTTATTACAGACGAACCGTGTAGGGATGGAGTCGCCCAAACTAGAATGATTTAAGATATATGGTACAATCAGGGGACAGGCTGGGGAAGGGTGCTCCTTGTGTCCCACCCTAGGAACTAAGGGACAGCAGACAGCATTTATAAAGTATGGATATTGGTACAAATGGTTATAGATCCTTTACCCCACTACGCAGTCAAACTGTAACATATCAATTATTTTTTTGAACTCTCTCCAAATTATGAACTTCAGTTTATGCAGACATATTTCGAAAGGATTGAAACAATCTGTATATACTCGAGTATAAGCCGAGGTTTTCAAGCTTTAAAAAATGCCTGAAAATGACCTCTGCTTATACTCGAGTCACTAACCCACTCACCTCTCTGCCAGTAATTTCCAATTTAATATAGTATCCCCGTACCAACCACAACTACAGTTATGTATTTAATAACCAGTAATTCTCAATATAATATAGTATCCCTGTACCAACCAGAACTACAGTATATGTATTAATACCAGTAATTCACAATATTATAGTAGATCCTCGTACCAACCAGAACACCGTATAGTATTAATACCAGTAGTTCTCAATATTATATAGTATCCTGTACCAACCAGAACTACAGATATGTATAAACCGGTAATTCTCAATATAATATAGGATCCCTTTACCAACCAGAAATACAGTAATGTATAATACCGTAATCTCCAAATTATATAGTACCCTGTACCAACCAGAACTACAGTATATTATTAATACCGTAATTCCACAATTTATATAGTATCCTGTACCAACCAGAACTACAGTATATGGATTAATACCAGTAATTCTCATATTATATAGTATCCCTCGTACCAACCCAACTACAGGATATGTATTATACAGTAATTCTCATATTATATAGTATCCGTACAACAGAAACTAAAGTATAGTGTATTAATACCAGTAATTCTCCATATTATATAGTATCCCTCGTACCAACCAGAACTACAGTATATGTATTAATACCGGTAATTTCTCAAATAATTAGTATCCCTTTACCAACCAGAATACCGTATATGTATAATACCAGTAATTCTCAATATATATAGATACTGTACCACCAGAACTACAGTATATGTATTTTAATACAGTAATTCACAATATTATATAGTATCCTGGGACCACCAAGAATACAGTATATGTATTAATACCAGTAATTCTCAATATTAATATATCCCTCGTACCAACCACAGAAAACACTAAAGTATATGTATAATACCCGTAATTCTCAATATTATAAGTATCCCCGTACCAACCAGAATACAGTATATGTATTAATACCAGTCATTCTCAATTTATGTAGTTTCTCCCCGTACCAACCAGAACTCAGTCAGTTTATATGTATTATACCAGTAATTCTCTCATATGATTATGTATCCTGTACCACACCAAAACTACAATATATGTAATTAATACAGTAATTTCAATATTATATAGTATCCCTGTACCACCCAGAAACTACAGTATAGTATTAATACCAGTAATTTTCAACATGATATATAGATCCGTACAACCAGAACTACAGTATATGTATTAATACCAGTTATTCTCAATATTATATGTATCCCGTTACCAACCAGAACTACAGTATATGTATTAATACCAGTAATTCTCAATATATATAGTATCCCCGTACCAAAAGAACTAAAGTATATGTATTAATACCAGTAATTCTCAAATTATATAGTATCCCTGTACCAACCAGAACTACAGTATATGTAGTAATACCAGTCATTTAATATTATGTAGTATCCCCGTACCAACCAGAACTACAAGATTGTATTAATACAGTAATTCTCATATGATTATAGTATCCCTGTACCAACCAAAAATACAATATATGTTTAATCCAGTAATTCTCAATTATATAGTATCAGTACCACCCAGAACTACAGTATATGTATTAATACCCAGTAATTTTCATATGATATAGTATCCCTGTACAACCAGAACTACAATTATGTATTAATACCAGTAATTCACAATATTATATAGTATCCCCGTACCAACCAGAACTACAGTATATGTATTAATACCAGTAAGTTCTCAATATTATATAGTATCCTGTACCAACCCAGAACTACAGTATAGTATTAATACCGGTAATTCAAATATATAGTATCCTTTACCAACCAGAACTAACAGTATAATGTAATAATACCAGTAATTCTAATATTATATAGTCCCTCGTACCAACCAGAACTAAAGTATATCTATTAAATACCCATCATTCTCAAATATTATGTATTATCCCTGTACCAACCAGAACGACAGGGTAGGAACTATTTGTGCCTACAGGCTCCCAACACCTAAATCGAGCTCTGAATGCAGATAAGGAAGGGGTAGCATTTAGTCTAAATTTAGATTGTTTAAAGGAACACAGCACACGTGGGGTAAATCAGGCTACAGGCTCCTGACTCCTAAATCCAGAGCTAAATGTAGATAAGTAAGGGATGGTAGTTTAAATTTGGGTTGTTTAAAGGGGAACAAAAGCCTATGAATGGGCATGTGTACGGCCTTTAATCTCCCTTTGGCTGTAACCAGGGTGAGGTTTACCTTGGGAGTCCAACAGGTAGTTTGGATACCTCCTAGCTGCAGTGTCGCTCTGTACCGGACCGCTCTGGCCCCACCCCCTCCACTTGGAAACTGGGATGGCCATGGGGAGGGGCAGGACCGGAGAGAAGAAGCAGCAGCAGCTAATAGGTAAGTATCCAAACTACCTGCTGCCTTTATTTCCCTTTAAATATAATAAGTTGATCCAGGGATATCCGATTGCCACGAGAGGAAGGAAGGAATTTTTTTTCCTTCTAGGGTTTTTTCGCCTTCCTCTGGATCAACTCTGGGATAGTGTGGTTAGGGATATAAAATAAATAAAATGTTTAAATAAAAAATTGATGTGTGGATATTTCTTTCAGATTTCCTTATATATTTCGCAAAATATTTCCTTGTTTTATATTCCTGTTGGTGGGTGACGTGCTGAGGAATGCTTACCTATTCACAGTGACTCCATGGTATGGCACTCTTCGCCAACCCCTGTTGGTTAGTGCCTACGGTAATAATAGAACAAAGGAAACAGAACCCATAGCCAATTATAAAAAATCCTTATTTACACAGGGAAAGCTGATAAAAACAATTAAAAACAATGTGCTCTTTAGTAGAAAAGTATCCTATATAACAAGGTAAATAGTCTAATTAGGGACGTATCCCATGATGCTAAATAGACAAACCAGACTATCATAAGTAGTACGCACGGCGATCGTCTTTGAAAGTAATTTTTGATACAACTAATAGTTAGATAGTTTGGGCATCCATCAGATATTACAGCAAGAATAATAAGTGATACTTTACCAACAGAAGTTTACGTATCGAGTAGGCAGGTAACCGTGCTTGAGCAATAAAGATAAAACGCCACGCGCGTTTGTCCACAACGGACTTTTCGATGGCTAACTTTAGTTCAAGTGAGCGCTTTTTTATAGCGTCATATTAGTGGTAGGAGGAAGGATGGGCGTATCATGTTATGCGAGTGACTCACCCAGCTCACCCTATCATTAACACTTAATTTGCCAAAGTAACAATATCACAAAGGATACATACTACAAAGTATCAAAAGGAATATAGAATAGACCACCCCGATCTTACCACCCAATTAGGTAAAACTAAAGTAATATCAATTCTAAAGAAGCGGACGCTCATAAGAGCAGTGAAGTAACCTCCTTAGACGTGCTCATTAGCGTCCGCTTCTATTTTAGTCTAGTTTAACCATGTAGCACCTAGCCCACTGAGGTAATTATTATGCTAGCGCTGTTTCCAATACATTTTATTTATAAGTACCTATGGTATATTAGTGGATTACAATCTAAACACATACTTACGGGAGCTCCTCCATGTAGTTCGTGGCACTCACACGCTACCGAGCGTGTGAGTGCTAGGAGGAAACAACATGGAACAAATAGAAAAGGACGGAGCAGGCTGCACACGGAAATCCTAAAATCAGGTTTTTATTTCTTTAGTTAAAATAAAACAGGGAACCATCATAGACACAGGGAGGGCGAGGAAACACCTGACGCGTTTCGCAAACATACAGTCCAAGCCTTAAATTAGACCAATCAAAAGTTAAAAACAATTATCAATCACTGAATCGAATATACAAAATGAAGTGGATTGAATGTACATGATCAGAAACAGCATTCCCAAAATTAACATGTTAAACTACATTGTGTTAAATCTAGATCAACTAAATATGTAATTAAGAAATATTTCAATTTATAAAGATAAACGATTATGTTTAACCAAAATGATATACCATAAAAAACTACAATGGAAAGTAAATAAAGTGTATGATTCACCATATACTCCATGTCCATAACACCTTATATAGTGGGACATGTCAGAAATGGCATCAGTTAAAGAGCACAAGATAAGGAAACAATTTGATACATTAGTCCTCAATCCAAGAAAGTGGATAGCTCAAAGTCTCTTCTTGAGACCCAGTGGAGTGAGTGACGGTTTTTAACATATAAATTCACTTTGCTTCCAACTTTTTTTTTGTTTCTGTCTCCTTTCCTGATTTTTAACTATGTCTTAATCTAAAACAAAACGTATTCTTAGCTTGATGTGCCTCATTAATGCCATACCCAAAGGTAGTCTAGACTCTGCGTGTCTAGACTACCTTTTGATATGGCATTAATGGTTCCGCTACCCTCTGGGAAGCACATCTTATAGTTTTACCTAATAATGTAGTCCACAACCGCATTTTGCCAGATACACTACATACTTGTTTTACAGTTGGCAAAACATCTGATATCGTACTGTACCAGTTTGTGTACTGTAAAAAGATTTGGACTGTTTGATAAAAAGAGGGAACATCCCCCTTTTCTCTTCCAAACAATAATAATATTGTCAATATATCTATGATAACCAACTATATTCTGTCTATAGGGATAGCTGGATTATAGATATATACAGTTTCCCTGTATGGCAAGGAAGTAAAAGTTGGTAATGTATTCACTCAGATGTTAGGACCCATGCCCGAGATGATGGGTCTTCCCTTAACATCTACAATACTTTTATGAACTTTGGGAAACCAATGGAAATCAGGAACTATAGGATTAGTGACAAAGGTAATCATATTATCATCATTAAATAGATAAAGACCTCCCATACATCTGTTGTATTCAATTAGATCAACCTGGACTTGAGTTTAGTTCTTGAAGACGTTTCGCTAGTCATCCGACTGGTCTCTCAATTCAGAATGACTTGTACAAGAATCTGTGGCAATTATGTACCCTGGAAAATCCCAATTAGCATATCACAGCCAGGTGTTAAGGGCGTGATTGGATAGTGGCTAAGAGGTGTTATAGGAACGCCCAGGGTAAGGTGTAACAAAACAGCATTGTACATGCAGACAGTTGGTGTCGAACCTCCCCCACCTCAATGCTGTTTTGATACCTATTTGGCAACCAATTAAAATTATTAGAGAGAAATCCAAAATATAAGCAGAGCTGACACAAGGTCGGTGTTGACCGTCTCGATATGAAAATAAATGACACCTTGCTGGTCTACTTGGTGCTGTCTCCGAGGAATCGAGAAAGAGAAAAGCACTTTTTAGAAGTTTCTGTATGGGTGTGCGATACGGTCCCTATTAGCAGAGCATAATTTGTCTTTCAGTGTCTTGCCTCTTTGATAGCTGAACAATGGGCTATTTTTTAAAAGAATACCCATATCCTTGTCCCTTTGTATTAGGGGCCAAATGCTTGGTTATTTGTCCATAGACTGGCTTGGGTTACAAAATAACGAGACAACCGGATCCGATCCTGACCTTTAGGGATTTCCTTTTATATTTCGTGATATATGTCGATTCTGCCTACCTCGTTCCTAATACCCATAGTCTTTTGAGGGTAACCTTTCTCCAGTAGTTTATGCATAATCTTTTTAGACGATGTTTCATATTGAGTGTAGTCTGAAGAATGCGTCTAGCCCTTATAAATGCCTTTTAGGAATAGCCTTAAAGATTTTAGGTGCGTGAAAACTACTGGAGAGTAGAAGATTATCTATCCGTGGTTTTAGTGAATAATGAGTTTTTAATCAGAATGTTGACATCTAGAAGTGTATTTGTTGATTTCATACATTCATATAAATCTCCGCCGCCCCAAAAACAAGAATGTAAATGAACTTGCCTGAAATACATGAAACCCTGTATCCAGGTATCGTGTTGCTTTCTAGCATGGCAAGAATATTCTGTCCAAGAGATCACAATATACTGGGAAGAAAACGATAAATGAAAATGCCCTACAGAAAATATCCCAGTTGTAATAGCAAGGTGTAAAACATTACCAGGCTCTGTAGTTACAGGTTCGACCGAAGGTTGTGAATTGCAGGGAATTAAAATGCAGGTATCAAACTCCTCTCACTGGAGGTCCACCCTTATTCTGGGATGGACTCCCTTGAGACCACCCCAGACTTCCGTGAGGAGAGGAGACTCTAACTCTCTCATCATGGCCCCTTCTGACCACCACACCCCCGGAACGCCTTCACCATGCCCCTATCCCCGCCCCCCAAACAACCAAATCCCCTCCCCTACGTGAGTCACTGAAGTCAGCCTACTAGCCAAACCCCCTAACCACGCCCCCTCCCCCACCTGCTCGGAACTTAGCCGCAGGGTGGAGATGTCTGAAATAAAAATAAACCGCAACAAAAGAAGACTATAAAGAGCAGTCAACAGAGCCACAACGCATTGACTGTCATTATCCCTTACAATACCACAAGAAAATGGGCCTTGCTCTGCAACAAGCTTAAAAGGCAGCACGGAACTATGGATGCAGTGTTCCATGAATACCGGTTATTCAATATCTTTGTTTGTCCTGTCAACAGTTTCCTGCCCAACCACTCGGGTCTTCATTTCACAGTCTCCAAAAGAGCAGGTGGAGTGAAGTTAAAAAATAAAATATAAACGTATCCAGTCTTCTTCTCACAACCGCCGTAACAAAGAACATGAGGGGCAAGGGAAGGGGTAGATTAGAGAACTTTTCGATAAACATTGTTGAAATGGGGCAATGGGAGTCGTTCTTAGGCGAATTATAGCAAATAGAACTTACAAGGATCTCTTTCTCCGATACAACAAAGTAGTACCTCCTCCACCAATCTTTAGCTTCCTTCTGCTGCGATGGAGCCCCATCACAGGCTCATCAGAAGAAGAAGGACTTCATACAACCCAATAATTATTAGTATTTTATTGGCTTTGTGCCACACAATATGTTTCTGACCGCATGGGTCTTTTATCAAGATCTCTATTCTCCACCTTCAGTGATCAGAGAAGGAAAGTCCCTGTTTGTCAAGAGTACAAGGGAGAGTAAAAAGGGACCGCGTTAAGGTCTTCTGGAAAGGAGTTGGGAGGCCCCCTGGGAGTCTAAGCACCTACTGGTTTTCTCCTGAGCCTCTGATGGTGAGGATGTTACGCGGGTGGTCAGGTACCAGGTCGCGGGCCCCAGGAAAGACAACCACAATTTGGGCAAACAGGTCCAAGAACACACTGGGGTCGGGACTGGCGGCAAACAAACAAAGTCCAGGAGCAGGCGGAGATCAGGGCAGGCAGCAAGCTGGCGAAGGTCGGGCAATCCAAGTTGGCAACAGGTAGTCAGTCAAGTGGCACAAGAGTGTTAGGGAACATGCAGAAGTCAAAATGCAGACGGCAAGCAAACAGAGTGGTCAGGAACAAGGCAGGGTCAAAATCCAGAAAAAACAGTAAGACACAAAGAGCCTAATAACAGACAACTAACACTGATCTGGCAGCCAAGTGTAGAAAGGAAAAGGAGGGCTTTAAAAAGACCCATTTGCGTGCACAGGAGGACCACCACGCTTACAAACAGGGAGGTAGTCGGGACCCATAGCACACAAGCACCAGCGTGCACTGTGTCCGAAAAGCCTCCCATGCCAGTAAGGTCATAACAGACAGGAGGGCTATCTCTAGCTAATGATTCTTTGGAAATGGGTTTCTTTGGAACAGAATAGGTTTGCCCCTAGTGCCTTGGGAAATGTTGCTTCTCAGGAAGAATAAGCAGTGTTTATTCTAACTGCTATAAATCAGATAGCTGAAGAATTTTCTTTAATGGTGGCTCTTTCTTTCTCCATTGTGCTCCTATCTCGGACTGGTAATCGATCCGACACCAGATAGGGTCTAGGATGTTAGGTAAGACTAATTATTGATGTAAAATGAAGTTCCGAGGCATCGAATGAAAGGCTTCGCTGTGCTTCTCAACGCTTTGTACTGACAGCGTCATAAATTCCTGTCCTGAAGGGGAAATTCAAAGCACACAGTATTTCATTGAAAGGGACAGGCAGCAATGATATAAAACAAATATATATTATTATTAACTTGAGACAATGAAAGCAAAGATGATTAGCAATAGGCCTTGCGTGATCTGGGGCCTGAAAGGGCAGTAATTCCAAATATACTCCTTACTAGGAGATAGTACTGCTCAACATAACATGTTATCATGCAATTTGTTATTTAAAGGACCATTCAGGGGTGTCCCTAGGGTTTTTGGCACCTGAAACAAATTTGAATGTGTGCGTCTAGGTGCATGTGTGCACACCGCCACTCGTTGCAGAACGTGCCTTCCTATTGGCTTCGTCGCCGAAGGGGAGAGGGGCGGAGCCTACTGGAGCAGCGTGTCAGTAAGACTGTGCTTCAAGTTACGCGAACCCAGGGTGAGGACCTAGCGGTTCAGGTCCTCACCCTGGGTAAAAGGTACTGACCAAAGAAGAGGAGGGGAGGGAAGGTGTAATATATAGTGCTGTGACTTTAAGACGAGCCAGCCTCTAGTCACAGGTTATGTGTTGATTATTGTTGTGCTTAGTACTGTAAGTGTTGGACTCCATTTTATATTGGGCTCTCTTGCTGTTTAGAAGTTCTATGTTAGTACTTCAGTAAAGCCTGTTCTTCAGAATACAGTTCCTGTGTTTTCCAGTAACCTGGTTCACCAATTACCCACAACTCCAGTAATACAGTCAAAACAAGACATGGTGTCAGAAGTTGGAGTGCAACCAGATCACTGCTAGAATCAGACCACAGAAACTGTGAGTAACTGAAGCAAACTGTGCTGTTTATCAGAAGGGACTGGAACACAGATTGGTGTGTGTGCTTAATAATAACATGGAGCATTTAAACCTCCTAATGCTTTACTATTCTCTGAAAATCTCAGTGAAAACTGGAGGAGATGGGAGCAAAAATTACAGTTATACACTGACAGCAACTGGTGCTAGCAAGTTCCAGAGGCACAGAGAATAGCCATCTTGCTGCACACTATAGGGGAAAGAAGGTTTAGAGCTGTATATAATATGAACATTAGGTATGAGGATCCTGATGCCCCTTCAATGAAAGAGCTATTGGAAAGCTTAAGAAGACAGACAGAAGGTGAGTATAATGTCCTTTAACTGAAAAACTAGTAAATGTGATTGACTCGAGTATAAACTGACTGAGTATAAACCGAGATACCTATTTAATTGCAAAAACTAGTAAACATGATTTGAGGCTTTAGTTGCCCTTTAAATCACACTTGTACAGTAGTCTTCATTTGCAAATAAGAAATGGATATTTTCGCCTTAACCTACTTACTGTACTACCCTAATCCCTTGATAACAGGCTGTATGGATATTAATCATGGCGAACCCAGAACTATTTGCTATTAAAACTTGTAAAGCTGATTGCTGGACACAGATGTGGATCCTTAATTATCCTGGTAATTGAATGGTTTTACTTTAAATTACAATGGGAAGTTTGCAGTCTTTAATAACTGAGGTTTTCAATGTGAAACCATTTCCATAATATAGCAAACGTATTGCAGAGCTCATTCCCTTGAGTGTGTAGCTAATCCGTCCGCGCGCTCGCCGAGTAGTGACATCCCTGATCAGTACAGGCAGCGAGCAAGCGGAGGTGGATTTGCAGAGTGGTGAGTGACTGACCGTAGTATAAATCGAGGTCGGGATTTCAGGTTGATTTTGTAGCCTGAAGACCTCTGTTTATACAGTAGGCCTTCCAGGCATTTGCAACGTGCAGTAATAATGGTTGGACATTTAACAAGTGTTTCTACTGGGGAGTTCATTTGTTAAAATCACCCACGCACCATTATTGTGGAGTTTTACATAATTATTCTCTATCTTTCTTCACATTAGTGCTTGGAGGAATGTATACTCCAAATGTGTATGAATGATGAAAACTAATGGGGTATAAATGGTTTACAGCTAATGCAGACGTCCCGAGGGGCGTGATAGAGGGCGTAGCTACGCTGTGTGACATCATTGACACATAAAGGGGGCGTAACGGGGAGGAGATTCAGGACTCCTCTCCGTTGCGGGAGTCCTGAATCATGTAGCCAGATTTCAACTAGGCAAATTGCAGTGAGAAGATGAAGTTATTGCTATTTGGAAGCAGAGCAGCAAGGTAAGTTCTTCAATCTTATTTCTCAGTGCCAGAACATTGGACAGTACCAAGCCATGGAGAGGCCAAGGTAGGTTGACCTTTCAATGTTTTGGTGGGGCCAATTATTGGATGTGTTTAGTGGTTGGATGCGATCGTTGATGATTGGACTCGTCGGAAAATCACAACCGATCGTGTGGTCCACTATGGACCACGCGATCGGGTCACGTAAACTGTCGAACGCGGTTACATTTGCCGCGACCAACAGTTCTTCCTCCTGGCTGAGCGTCGGAAGTTCCGAACGGTCGGTCAGGAGGAAGGATTGTATAGTGTGAACCCACCTTATGTTAACAGTTATAATCAGAGCTTAGCTATGTCATCAGTTATAATCAGTGTTACTATGTATCAGTTATCAGTGCTTAGCTATGTCATCATAAATCAGTGCTTAGCTATGTCATCAGTTAATCAGTTAGCTAGTCATCAGTATAATCAGTGTTAGCATGTATCAGTATCATGCTTAGCTATGTCTCAGTAAATGCCGGATTATCGATAATTGATAACCCTTGAATGTACCATTTCAGTGAAAACCCTCGAACACGACATTTCTGCGATAACCCTCAAATGTAGCCTATCGGCGATAATCCCGAATGTAGCGTTAGTGATAACCCTTAAATGTAGCGTTCAGTATCCTTGAATGTAGCGTTGTGATAACCCTTAAATGTAGCGTTCAGTAACCCTCGAATGTAGCGGCCTGGCGATAACCCTCAATTTGGCGACAACCCTCGAATGTAGCGTTTAGTAACCCTCCTATTGAACTTAAACCCTCAAATGTAGCAAAATCATATGGAAACCTGAGAATTGCTCGATCGTGGGACTTAGTGTTTAAAACACGTTTTGGTGATATGTACTTGTTCCCCAGACCATTTAACAGGTGCCACAGCCATTTACAGTAAGTTACCATTGTTATTTTAACTGTAATTAACTAGAACCAGGACTGTTTTTAGGCATAGGCCACATAGGGAAAGATTTAGTGCCCCAGTAGATCCTATTCTTCTCCTAGCATCTCCTGTCAGCTTTTAATTCAGTATTAGATCTGCTCCCCTTGTTCAGCTGTAATGTGTTACATTGTAGTGAGTAGAGAGCCATAAAGTTTGCAACACAAATGTTGCAAATGAACTGAAGGTGAAGGAAGGAGCGGGAGGATGAGTAGCTATAGTACTGAGGAGAACAGTTTAAAATGCCAGGTAAAAGCTGCTGCAGACTTTATAACAGTGACCCTGTGACTAGCAGCCATGAGATCCCTATCCCTGCCTCTTCTTACCTCCAACTTAGACTATAGTCAGAAATAACAAATAATGATGAAATGTGATGCATGAGTGAAATTCACTAGTGAGTGATCTAGTAAGTATACATAGTGATAGGTTGAGGATGTGAACAATCAATGAGGAGACATGGAAAGCAGGTACATTGTGTATTATGTCAATGCTGGTACTACTGTATATCTGTATATGTCTATCATGTCATGCTGGCAGCAGAAAGGGTTAAAGGTAATACTTTGCGGCACTGAAAGTGTTAATAGCAATACTATGGGAAAGTGCTGGCACTGAGAATAATGGCAATACTCCTGGAAAGTCTGCTGGCACTGAAAGTATTGATAGAAAAGTCTGCTGGCAATAAAGGGTTAATGGTAATATACTCCTGGCATGAAAGAGTTAATGGCAATACTATGGGTTAGATTGCTGTGTGAAATCCAGTGACAATTTGGAATTAAATAAAATACAATAATGTTTTCGGTAACTTGAATTATTTTTTTCAGTTGTTGGATTTTGACTTGACTTGCAGTAGGACAGGATTATAACAAGCTACCACATCATGTATGATAAATGGGGGGGGGGAATCCAAGGGAAGATAGAAATGATTTTCAGGTCAGATTGCAAGATTGATTGTAATGTCTATTTTACCGGATTTCCGTCCAGCTTGGTTTCAGTCTATTTATACTAGCGACGTGGTGTGTGGATGGAGTCGCCCAAACTAGAATGATTAATATAGGTACAATCAGGGGACCAGGCTGGAAGGGTGCTCCTGTGTGTCCACACCTAGAACTAAGGGACAGCAGACAGCATTTATAAAGTATGGATATTGGTACAAATTGGTATAGATCCTTTTACCCACTACGCAGTCAAACTGTAACATATCACTTATTTTTTTTGAACTCTCCAAATTATGAACTTTCAGGTTATGCAGACATATTTTCGATAAGGATTGAAAACAATACTGTATATACTCGAGTATAAGCCGAGGTTTTCAAGCTTAAAAAATGCCTGAAAGAACCTCTGCTTATACTCGAGTCACTAACCCACTCACCTCTCTGCAGTAATTCTCATTTAATATAGTATCCCCGTACCAACCACAACTACAGTATATGTATTAATAACCAGATTCTCAATATATATAGTATCCCTGTACCAACCAGAACTACAGATATGTATTAATACCGTAATTCACAATATATATAGTATCCTCGTACACCAGAACTACAGTATATGTATTAATACCAGTAGTTCTCAATATTATATAGTATCCCTGTACCAACCAGAACTACAGTATATGTTTAATACCGTAATTCTCAATATAATATAGTATCCCTTTACAACCAGAAACTACAGTATGTATTAATACCAGTAATTCTCAATATTATATAGTATCCTGTACCAACCAGAACTACAGTATTTATTATACCAGTAATTCACAATATTATTAGTATCCCTGTACCAACCAGAACTACAGTATATGTATTAATACCAGTAATTCTCAATATTATATAGTATCCCTCGTACCAACCAGAACTACAGTAATGTATTATACCCAGTAATTCTCAATATTATATAGTATCCCCGTACCAACCAGAATCTAAAGTATATGTATTAATACCAGTAATTCTCAATTTATATAGTATCCCTCGTACCAACCAGAACTACAGTATATGTATTAATACCGGTATTCTCAATATATATAGTATCCCTTTACCAACCAGAACTACAGTATATGTATTAATACCAGTAATTCTCAATATTATAGTATCCCTGTACCAACCAGAAACTACAGTATATGTATTAATACAGTAATTCACAATATTATATAGTATCCCTGTACCACCAGAACTACAGTTATGTATTAATACCAGTAATTCTCAATATTATATAGTATCCCTCGTACCAACCAGAACTAAGTATATGTATTAATACCAGTAATTCTCAATATTATATAGTATCCCCGTACCACCAACCAGAACTACAGTATATGTATAATACCAGTCATTCTCAATATTATATAGTATCCCCGTACCAACCAGAACTACAGTATATGTATTATACCAGTATTCTCAATATATGTAGTATCCCGTACCACCAAACTACTAATGATTAAACCGTAATCTCATATGATATAGTATCCCTGTACCAACCAAAACTACAATATATGTATTAATACCAGTAATTCTCAATATATATAGTATCCCTGTACCACCAGAACTACAGTATATGTATTAATACCAGTAATTTTCAACATGATAAGTATCCCTGTACCAACCAGAACTACAGTATATGTATTAATACCAGTAATTCTCAATATTATATAGTATCCCGTACCAACCAGAACTACACAGTATATGTATTAATACCAGAATTCTCAATATTAATAGTATCCCCGTACCCAACCAGAACTAAAGTATATGTATTAATAACAGTAATTCTCATATTATATAGTATCCCTCGTACCACCAGAACTCAGTATATGTATAATACCAGTCATTCTCAATATTATGTAGTATCCAGTACCGTACCAACCAGACATAGTATTGTATTAATACCAGTAATTCTCAATATGTATAGTATCCCTGTACCAACCAAACTACAATTATGTATTAATACCAGTAATTCTCAATATTATAGTATCCCTGTACCACCCAGAACTACAGTATATGTATTAATACCAGTAATTTTCAATATGATATAGTATCCCTGTACCACCAGAAAACTACATATATGTATTAATACCAGTAATTCACAATATTATATAGTATCCCCGTACCAACCAGAACTACAGTATATGTATTAATACCAGTATTCTCAATATTATATAGTATCCCTGTAAACCAGAACTACAGTATAGTGTATTAATACCGGTAATTCTCAAATATATAAGTATCCTTTACCAACCAGAAACATTATATGTATAATACATCAGTAATTCTCAATATTATATAGTATCCCTCGACCAACCGAACTCCAGTTATGAATGGGCATGTGTACGGCCTTTAATCTCCCTTTGGCTGTAACCAGGGTGAGGTTTACCTCTGGGCCTTTAATCTCCCTTTGGCTGTAACCAGGGTGAGGTTTACCTCTGGGAGTCCAACAGGTAGTTTGGATACCTCCTTTCTACTAAAGAGCACATTGTTTTTAATTGTTTTTATCAGCTTTCCTTGTTATTAAATAAAGGATTTTTATTATAAGTGTGCTATGGGTTCTGTTTCTCTTTGTTCTATTGTTATAGCTAGTTTAACCCATGTAGCACCTAGCCCACTGAGGTAATTATTATGCTAGTGCTGTTTCCAATACATTTTATTTATATAGTACCTATGGTATATTAGTGGATTACAATCTAAACACATACTTACGGGAGCTCCTCCATGTAGTTCCGTGGCACATGATCCCAAGCGTGTGAGTGCTAGGAGGAAACAACATGGAACAAATAGAAAGGACGGAGCAGGCTGCACACGGAAATCCTAAAATCAGGTTTTTATTTCTTTAGTTAAAATAAAACATCCGGGAACCATCATAGACACAGGGAGGGCGAGGAAACACCTGACGCGTTTCGCAAACATACAGTCCAAGCCTCTAAATTAGACCAATCAAAAGTTAAAAACAATGATTCAATCACTGAATCGAAATATACAAATGAAGTGGATTGAATGTACATGATCAGAAACAGCATTCCCAAAATTAACATGTTAAACTACAATATTGTGTTAAATCTAGATCAACTAAATATGTAAATTAAGAAATATTTCAATTTATAAAGATAAACAGATTATGTTTAACCAAAATGATATACCATAAAAAACTACAAATGGAAAGTAAATAAAGTGTATGATTCACCATATACTCCATGTCCATATACACCTTATATAGTGGGACATGTCAAGAAATGGCATCAGTTAAAGAGCACAAGATAAGGAAACAATTTGATACATTAGTCCTCAATCCAAGAAAGTGGATAGCTCAAAGTCTCTCTTGAGACCCAGTGGAGTGACGGTTTTTAACATATAAATTCACTTTGCTTCCAACTTTTTTTTTGTTTCTGTCTCCTTTCCTGATTTTTAACTATGTCTATAATCTAAAACAAAAACGTATTCTTAGCTTGATGTGCCTCATTAATGCCATACCCAAAGGTAGTCTAGACTCTGCTGTGTCTAGACTACCTTTTGATATGGCATTAATGTGTTCCGCTACCCTCTGGGAAGCACATCTTATAGTTTTACCTACATAATGTAGTCCACAACCGCATTTTGCCAGATACACTACATACTTGGTTTTACAGTTGGCAAAACATCTGATATCGTACTGTACCAGTTTGTGTACTGTAAAAAGATTTGGACTGTTTGATAAAAAAGAGGGAACATCCCCCTTTTTCTCGTTCCAAACAATAATAATATTGTCAATATATCTATGATAACCAACTATATTCTGTCTATAGGGATTAGCTGGATTATAGATATATACAGTTTCCCTGTATGGCAAGGAAGTAAAAGTTGGTCAATGTATTCACTCAGATGTTCATTGAGGACCATGCCCGAGATGATGGGTCTTCCCTTAACATCTACAATACTTTTATGAACTTTGGGAAACCAATGGAAATCAGGAACTATAGGATTAGTGACAAAGGTAATCATATTCATCATCATTCAAAATAGATAAAGACCTCCCATACATCTGTTGTATTCAATTAGATCAACCGGACTTGAAGTTTAGTTCTTGAAGACGTTTCGCTAGTCATCCGACTGGATCTCTCAATTCAGAATGACTTGTACAAGAATCTGTGGCAATTATGTACCCTGGAAAATCCCAATTAGCATATCACAGCCAGGTGTTAAGGGCGTGATTGGATAGTGGCTAAGAGGTGTTATAGGAACGCCCAGGGATACAGGTATCAAAACAGCATTGTACATGGCAGACAGTTGGTGTCGAACCTCCCCCACCTCAATGCTGTTTTGATACCTTATTTGGCAACCAATTAAAATTATTAGAGAGAAATCCAAAATATAAGCAGAGCTGACACAAGGTCGGTGTTTGACCGTCTCGATATGAAAATAAATGACACCTTGCTGGTCTACTTGGTGCTGTCTCCAGAGGAAATCGAGAAAAGCACTTTTTTAGAAGTTTCTGTATGGGTGTGCGATACGGTCCCTATATCTGCAGAGCATAATTTGTCTTTCAGTGTCTTGCCTCTTTGATAGCTGAACAATGGGCTATTTTTTAAAAGAATACCCATATCCTTGTCCCTTTGTATTAGGGGCCAATAATGCTTGGTTATTTTGTCCATAGACTGGCTTTGGTTACAAAATAACGAGACAACCGGATCCGATCCTGACCTTTAGGGATTTCCTTTTTATATTTCTGTCGATATATGTCGATTCTGCCTACCTCGTTCCTAATACCCATAAGTTTCTTTTGAGGGTAACCTTTCTCCAGTAGTTTATGCATAATCTTTTTAGACGATTGTTCATATTGAGTGTAGTCTGAAGAAATGCGTCTAGCCCTTATAAATTGCCTTTTAGGAATAGCCTTAAAGATTTTAGGTGCGTGAAAACTACTGGAGAGTAGAAGATTATTCCTATCCGTGGTTTTAGTGAATAATGAGATTTTTAATCAGAATGTTGACATCTAGAAAGTGTATTTGTTGATTTCATACATTCATATAAATCTCCGCCGCCCCAAAAAACAAGAATGTAAATGAACTTGCCTGAAATACATGAAACCCTGTATCCAGGTATCGTGTTGCTTTCTAGCATGGCAAGAAATATTCTGTCAAGAGATCACAATATATCTGGGAAGAAAACGATAAATGAAAAATGCCCTACAGAAAATATCCCAGTTGTAATAGCAAGGTGTAAAACATTACCAGGCTCTGTAGTTACAGGTTCGACCGAAGGTTGAGATTGCAGGGAATTAAAATGCAGGTATCAAACTCCTCTCACTGGAGTCCACCCTTATTCTGGGATGGACTCCCTTGAGACCACCCCAGACTTCCGTGACGGAGAGGAGACTCTAATCTCCTCATCATGGCCCCTTCTGACCACCACACCCCCGGAACGCCTTCACCATGCCCCTATCCCCGCCCCCCAAACAACCAAATCCCCTCCCCCTACGTGATGTCACTGAAGTCAGGCCTACTAGCCACACACCCTAACCACGCCCCCTCCCCCACCTTGCTCGGAAACCTTAGCCGGCAGGGTGGAATGTCTGAAATAAAAATAAACCGCAACAAAAGAAGACTATGAAAGAGCAGTCAACAGAGCCACAACTGCATTGACTGTCATTATCCCTTACAATACCCACAAGAAAATGGGCCTTGCTCTGCAACAAGCTTAAAAGGCAGCACGGAACTATGGATGCAGTGTTCCATTGAATACCGGTTATTCAATATCTTTGTTTGTCCTGTCAACAGTTTCCTGCCCAACCACTCGGGTCTTCATTTCACAGTCTCCAAAAGAGCAGGTGGAGTGAAGTTTAAAAAATAAAATATAAACGTATCCATGTCTTCTTCTCACAACCGCCGTACAAAGAACATGAGGGGCAAGGGAAGGGGTAGATTAGAACTTTTCGATAAACATTGTTGAAATGGAGCAATGGGAGTCGTTCTTAGGCGAATTATAGCAAATAGATACTTACAAGGATCTCTATTCTCCGATACAACAAAGTACCTCCTCCACCAATCTTTAGCTTCCTTCTGCTGCGATGGAGCCCCATCCACAGGCTCCTCAGAAGAAGAAGGACTTCATACAACCCAATAATTATTAGTATTTTATTGGCTTTGTGCCACACAATATGTTTCTGACCGCATGGGTCTTTTATCAAGATCTCTATTCTCCACCTTCAGTGATCAGAGAAGGAAAGTCCCTGTTTGTCAAGAGTACAAGGGAGAGTAAAAAGGGACAGCGTTAAGGTCTTCTGGAAAGGAGTTGGGAGGCCTCCCTGGGAGTCTAAGCACCTACTGGTTTTCTCCTGAGCCTCTGATGGTGAGGATGTTACGCGGTGGTCAGGTACCAGGTCGCGGCCCCAGGAAAGACAACCACAATTTGGGCAAACAGGTCCAAGATACACACCTGGGGTCGGGACTGGCGGCAAACAAACAAAGTCCAGGAGCAGGCGGAGATCAGGGCAGGCAGCAAGCTGGCGAAGGTCGGGCAATCCAAGTTGGCAACAGGTAGTCAGTCAAGTGGCACAAGAGTGTTTAGGGAACATGCAGAAGTCAAAATGCAGACGGCAAGCAAACAGAGTGGTCAGGAACAAGGCAAGGGTCAAAATCCAGAAAAAACAGTAAGACACAAAGAGCCTAATAACAGACAACTAACACTGATCTGGCAGCAAGTGTAGAAAGGAAAAGGAGGGCTTTAAAAAGACCCATTTGCGTGCACAGGAGGACATCCACGCTTACAAACAGGGAGGTAGTCGGGACCCATAGCACACAAGCACCAGCGTGCACGTGTCCGAAAAGCCTCCCATGCCAGTAAGGTCATAACAGACAGGAGGGCTTTATCTCTAGCTAATGATTCTTTGGAAATGGGTTTCTTTGGAACAGAATAGGTTTGCCCCTAGTGCCTTGGGAAATGTTGCTTCTCAGGAAGAATAAGCAGTGTTTATATTCTAACCTGCTATAAATCAGATAGCTGAAGAATTTTCTTTAATGGTGGCTCTTTCTTTCTCCATTGTGCTCCTATCTCGGACTGGTAATCGATCCGACCACCAGATAGGGATCTAGGATGTTAGGTAAGACTAATTATTGATGTAAAATGAAAGTTCCGAGGCATCGAATGAAAAGGCTTCGCTGTGCTTCTCAACGCTTTGTACTGACAGCGTCTATAAATTCCTGTCCTGAAGGGGAAATTCAAAGCACACAGTATTTCATTGAAAGGGACAGGCAGCAATGATATAAAACAAATATATATTATTATTAACTTGAGACAATGAAAGCAAAGATGATTAGCAATAGGCCTTGCGTGATCTGGGGCCTGAAAGGGCAGTAATTCCAAATATACTCCTTACTAGGAGATAGTACTGCTCAACATAACATGTTATCATGCAATTTGTTATTTAAAGGACCATTCAGGGGTGTCCCTAGGGTTTTTGGCACCTGAAACAAATTTTGAATGGTGCGTCTAGGTGCATGTGTGCACACCGCCACTCGTTGCAGAACGTGCCTTCCTATTGGCTTCGTCGCCGAAGGGGAGGAGGGGCGGAGCCTACTGGAGCAGCGTGTCAGTAAGACTGTGCTTCAAGTTACGCGAACCCAGAGGTGAGGACCTAGCGGTTCAGGTCCTCACCCTGGGTAAAAGGTACTGACCAAAGAAGAGGAGCGGAGGGAAGGTGTAATATATAGTGCTGTGACTTTAAGACTGAGCCAGCCTCTAGTCACAGGTTATGTGTTGATATATTGTTGTGCTTAGTACTGTAAGTGTTGGACTCCATTTTATATTGGGCTCTCTTGCTGTTTAGAAGTTCTATGTTAGTACTTCAGTAAAGCCTGTTCTTCAGAATACAGTTCCTGTGTTTTCCAGTAACCTGGTTCACCAATTACCCACAAGCTCCAGTAATACAGTCAAAAGACAAGACATGGTGTCAGAAGTTGGAGTGCAACCAGATCACTGCTAGAATCAGACCACAGAACTGTGAGTAACTGAAGCAAACTGTGCTGTTTATCAGAAGGGACTGGAACACAGATTGGTGTGTGTGCTTAATAATAACATGGAGCAGTTTAAACCTCCTAATGCTTTACTATTCTCTGAAAATCTCAGTGAAAACTGGAGGAGATGGGAGCAAAAATTACAGTTATACCTGACAGCAACTGGTGCTAGCAAGTTCCCAGAGGATCAGAGAATAGCCATCTTGCTGCACACTATAGGGGAAGAAGGTTTAGAGCTGTATAATACTATGAACATTAGGTATGAGGATCCTGATGCCCCTTCAATGAAAGAGCTATTGGAAAGCTTAAGAAAAGACAGAAGGTGAGTATAATTGTCCTTTAACTGAAAAACTAGTAAATGTGATTGACTCGAGTATAAACTGACCTGAGTATAAACCGAGATACCTATTTAATTGCAAAAACTAGTAAACATGATTTGAGGCTTTAGTTGCCCTTTAAATGCACACATTGTACAGTAGTCTTCATTTGCAAATAAGAAATGGATATTTCGCCTTAACCTACTTACTGTACTACCCTAATCCCTTGATAACAGGCTGTATGGATATTAATCATGGCGAACCCAGAACTATTTGCTATTAAAACTTGTAAAGCTGATTGCTGGAGCACACAGATGTGGATCCTTAATTATCCTGGTAATTGAATGGTTTTACTTTAAATTACAATGGAAGTTTGCAGTCTTTAATAACTGAGGTTTTCAATGTGAAACCATTTCCATAATAATATGCAAACGTATTGCAGAGCTCATTCCCTTGAGGTGTTAGCTAATCCGTCCGCCGCTCGCCGAGTAGTGACATCCCTGATCAGTACAGGCAGCGAGCAAGCGGAGGCTGGATTTGCAGAGTGGTGAGTGACTGACCCGAGTATAAATCGAGGTCGGGATTTCAGGTTGATTTTGTAGCCTGAAGACCTCTGTTTATACAGTAGGCCTTCCAGGCATTTTGCACCGTGCAGTAATAATGGTTGGACATTTAACAAGTTGTTTCTACCTGGGGAGTTCAGTTGTTAAAATCACCCAGCACCATTATTGTGGAGTTTTACATAATTATTCTCTATCTTTCTTCACATTAGTGCTTGGAGGAATGTATACTCCAATGTGTATGAATGATGAAAACTAATGGGGATATAAAATGGTTTACAGCTAATGCAGACGTCCCGAGGAGGCGTGATAAGAGGGCGTAGCTACGCTGTGTGACATCATTGACACATAAAGGGGGCGTAACGGGGAGGAGATTCAGGACTCCTCTCCGTTGCGGGAGTCCTGAATCATGTAGCCAGATTTCAACTAGGCAAATTGCAGATGAGAAGATGAAGTTATTGCTATTTGGAAGCAGCAAGGTAAGTTCTTCAATCTTATTTCTCAGTGCCAGAACATTGGACAGTACCAAGCCATGGAGAGGCACAAGGTAGGTTGACATTTCAATGTTTTGGTGGGGCCAAATTATTGGATGTGTTTAGTGGTTGGATGCGATCGTTGATGATTGGACTCGTCGGAAAATCACAACCGATCGTGTGGTCCACTATGGACCACGCGATCGGTCACGTCTAACTGTCGAACGCGGTTACATTTGCCGCGACCAACAGTTCTTCCTCCTGGCTGACCGGTCGGAAGTTCCGAACGGTCGGTCAGGAGGAAGGATTGTATAGTGTGAACCCACCTTATGTTAACAGTTATAATCAGAGCTTAGCTATGTCATCAGTTATAATCAGTGCTTAGCTATGTCATCAGTTAATAATCAGTGCTTAGCTATGTCATCAGTTATAATCAGTGTTTAGCTATGTCATCAGTTATAATCAGTGCTTAGCTATGTCATCAGTAAAATGCCGGACATATTATCGATAATTTGATAACCCTTGAATGTACCATTTCAGTGAAAACCCTCGAACACGACATTTCTGCGATAACCCTCAAATGTAGCCTATCGGCGATAATCCTCGAATGTAGCGTTTAGTGATAACCCTTAAATGTAGCGTTCAGTATCCCTTGAATGTAGCGTTTAGTGATAACCCTTAAATGTAGCGTTCAGTAACCCTCGAATGTAGCGGCCTGGCGATAACCCTCAATTTGGCGACAACCCTCGAATGTAGCGTTTAGTAACCCTCCTATTGACATTAACCCTCAAATGTAGCAAAAATCAATATGGAAACCTGAGAATTGCTCGATCGTGGGGACGTTAGTGTTTAAACACGTTTTGGTGATATGTACTTGTTCCCCAGACCATTTAACAGGTGCCACAGCCATTTACAGTAAGTTACCATTGTTACTTTAACTGTAATTAACTAGAACCAGGACTGTTTTTAGGCATAGGCCACATAGGGAAAGATTTAGTGCCCCAGTAGATCCTATTCTTCTCCCTAGCATCTCCCTGTCAGCTTTTAATTCAGTATTAGATCTGCTCCCCTTGTTCAGCTGTAATGTGTTACATTGTAGTGAGTAGAGAGCCAGAAAGTTTGCAACACAAATGTTGCAAATGAACTGAAGGTGAAGGAAGGAGCGGGGAGGATGAGATTAGCTAATAGTACTGAGGAGAACAGTTCTAAAATGCCAGGTAAAAGCTGCTGCAGACTTTATAACAGTGACCCTGTGACTAGCAGCCATGAGATCCCTATCCCTGCCTCTTCCTTCCACCCAACTCTCCAATTAGAACTTAGAGTAGGTGAGGAGTGAACAATCCAATGGAGGAGACATGGAAAGCAGGTACATACTGTGTATCATGTCAATGCTGGTACATACTGTATATCATGTCAATGCTGGTACATACTGTATATCATGTCAATGCTGGCAGCAGAAAGGGTTAAAGGTAATACTTTGCTGGCACTGAAAGTGTTAATAGCAATACTATGGGAAAGTGCTGGCACTGAAGAATTAATGGCAATACTCCTGGAAAGTCTGCTGGCACTGAAAGTATTGATAGAAAAGTCTGCTGGCAATAAAGGGTTAATGGTAATACTCTCCTGGCAATGAAAGAGTTAATGGCAATACTATGGGTTAGATTGCTGTGTGAAATCCAGTGACACATTTTGGGAATTAAATAAAATACAATAATGTTTTCGGTAACTTGAATTATTTTTTTCAGTTGTTGGATTATTGACTTGACTTGCAGTAGGACAGGAATTATAACAAGCTACCACATCATGTATGATAAATGGGGGGGGGGGAATCCAAGGGAAGATAGAAATGATTTTCAGGTCAGATTGCAAGATTGATTGTAATGTCTATTTTACCGGATTTCCGTCCAGCTTGGTTTCAGTCTATTTATACTAGCGACCGTGTAGTGGATGGAGTCGCCCAAACTAGAATGATTTAATATATAGGTACAATCAGGGGACCAGGCTGGAAGGGTGCTCCTTTGTGTCCCACCCTAGGAACTAAGGGACAGCAGACAGCATTTATAAAGTATGGATATTGGTACAAATTGGTATAGATCCTTTTACCCCACTACGCAGTCAAACTGTAACATATCACTTATTTTTTTTGAACTCTCCAAATTATGAACTTTCAGGTTATGCAGACATATTTTCGATAAGGATTGAAACAATACTGTATATACTCGAGTATAAGCCGAGGTTTTCAAGCTTTAAAAAAATGCCTGAAAATTGAACCTCTGCTTATACTCGAGTCACTAACCCACTCACCTCTCTGCCAGTAATTCTCAATTTAATATAGTATCCCCGTACCAACCACAACTACAGTATATGTATTAATACCAGTAATTCTCAATATAATATAGTATCCCTGTACCAACCAGAACTACAGTATATGTATTAATACCAGTAATTCACAATATTATATAGTATCCTCGTACCAACCAGAACTACAGTATATGTATTAATACCAGTAGTTCTCAATATTATATAGTATCCCTGTACCAACCAGAACTACAGTATATGTATTAATACCGGTAATTCTCAATATAATATAGTATCCCTTTACAAACCAGAACTACAGTATATGTATTAATACCAGTAATTCTCAATATTATATAGTATCCCTGTACCAACCAGAACTACAGTATATCTATTAATACCAGTAATTCACAATATTATATAGTATCCCTGTACCAACCAGAACTACAGTATATGTATTAATACCAGTAATTCTCAATATTATATAGTATCCCTCGTACCAACCAGAACTACAGTATATGTATTAATACCAGTAATTCTCAATATTATATAGTATCCCCGTACCAACCAGAACTAAAGTATATGTATTAATACCAGTAATTCTCAATATTATATAGTATCCCTCGTACCAACCAGAACTACAGTATATGTATTAATACCAGTCATTCTCAATATTATGTAGTATCCCCGTACCAACCAGAACTACAGTATATGTATTAATACCAGTAATTCTCAATATGATATAGTATCCCTGTACCAACCAAAACTACAATATATGTATTAATACCAGTAATTCTCAATATTATATAGTATCCCTGTACCACCCAGAACTACAGTATATGTATTAATACCAGTAATTTTCAATATGATATAGTATCCCTGTACCAACCAGAACTACAGTATATGTATTAATACCAGTAATTCTCATATGATATAGTATCCCTGTACCAACCAAAACTACAATATATGTATTAATACCAGTAATTCTCAATATTATATAGTATCCCTGTACCACCCAGAACTACAGTATATGTATTAATACCAGTAATTTTCAATATGATATAGTATCCCTGTACCAACCAGAACTACAATATATGTATTAATACCAGTAATTCACAATATTATATAGTATCCCCGTACCAACCAGAACTACAGTATATGTATTAATACCAGTAGTTCTCAATATTATATAGTATCCCTGTACCAACCAGAACTACAGTATATGTATTAATACCGGTAATTCTCAATATAATATAGTATCCCTTTACCAACCAGAACTACAGTATATGTATTAATACCAGTAATTCTCAATATTATATAGTATCCCTGTACCAACCAGAACTACAGTATATGTATTAATACCAGTAATTCACAATATTATATAGTATCCCTGTACCAACCAGAACTACAGTATATGTATTAATACCAGTAATTCTCAATATTATATAGTATCCCTCGTACCAACCAGAACTAAAGTATATGTATTAATACCAGTAATTCTCAATATTATATAGTATCCCTCGTACCAACCAGAACTACAGTATATGTATTAATACCAGTCATTCTCAATATTATGTAGTATCCCCGTACCAACCAGAACTACAGTATATGTATTAATACCAGTAATTCTCAATATGATATAGTATCCCTGTACCAACCAAAACTACAATATATGTATTAATACCAGTAATTCTCAATATTATATAGTATCCCTGTACCACCCAGAACTACAGTATATGTATTAATACCGTTACCGTATATCTCGTATAAGGGCCGCTCAGTATAGCCGAGGTCACCATTTTTCGCCTCCAAAAACTAGAAAAGATGATTGACCCCAGTATAAGCCGAGTATACAGTAACGCTAATAACCTTTCCACTGTAGATGATTTTGGTAACTACACTCCCAGCTGCGTGGTTGCTGGGAGTTGTAGTTTCCACCACCTATAGAGAAAGGGTCATTGGGGTGTACTTGTCCTGGGCCACGTCCCCCCCACCTAATACCACTCCTTTCCACTTAAGATCGTTTGGAACTACAACTCCCAAGTCAGTGCTTGGTTGCTGGAGTTGTAGATTTCCAACCACCTATAGTAAAAGATATTGGGTGTCTGCATGGCATACTGTTCCCGCCACCCTCGGTGGGCGCCCCAGTACCACGTCGCCCACGCCTCCCCAGTCCCCCCCCAGCTCACTTACTTACACTTGTCTTCAGTCTTCCTCTCTCTTCTCTGCAATCCAAGGCAGCCCCGAGTCCAGTCGGCCCGGCAGTTCCCATTACTGCTTCGCGGTGCGCGATGAGTCACACCGGCCAGCGTGCGTGATTGACGTCATCGCGCAACCGCGAGGAACTACTGGGAACTGTCCGGCGGACTCGCGGCTGCCTTGGATTCAAGGTAGTTTCTTGTCTGACTCTGAGTATACCAGTCAGCGCAATTTTTAGGTTATACTTTTTAAACCAAAAAACCTCGTCTTATACTCGATATATACGGTAATTCTCATATTATATAGTATCCTACCAACAAGAACTACAGTATATGTATTAATACCAGTAATTTCAATATTATATAGTATCCCTACCAACCAGAACTACAGTAATGTATATACCATAATTTCAATATGATAATATATCCCTAACCAACCAACTCAGTATTGTATTAATCCCAGTAATTCTCAATATTATATTATCCTGTACAACCAGAACTACAGTATATTTATTAATACCAGTAATTCCAATATATATAGTATCCCGTACCAACCAGAACTACAGTATATGTATTAATACCAGTAATTTCTCAATATTATATAGTATCCCTGTACCACCAGAACTACAGTATATGTATTAATACCAAATTCTCAATATTATATAGTATCCCTACCAACCAGAACTACAGTATATGTATTAATACCAGTAATTCTCAATATTATATAGTATCCCCGTACCAACCAGAACTACTATATGTATTAATACCAGTAATTCTCAATATATATATATCGACCTACCACCGAACTACAGTATATGTATTAATACCAGTAATTCTCAATATTATATAGTTCCCGTACCAACCAAACTACAGTATATGTATTAATACCTTAATTCTCAAATTATTAGTATCCCTGTACCAACAAGACTACGTATATGTATTAATACAGTAATTCTCAATATTATATAGTATCCCTTACCAACCAGAACTACAGTATATGTATTAATACCAGTAATTTCCAATATTTATGTATCCCTGTACCAACAGAACTACATGTATGTATTAATACCAGTATTCTCATATTATATAGTTCCCCGTACCAACAGAACTACAGTATCAATGTCCTTACATAGCCATTAATTCTTAATATTTTTTAAGGCAACAAATCTTCATATGATGCTGATTTTTCTGAGGGAATTAAAGACCCTATTACAGTGCTTTATGTTAAAGCTGGGTACACCCATAGATGCCTTTGTCCTAAACCAACATAGCTGCAATTCTTACCTACCGGTTTTGGCTAGGATAAAGTAGCTGCATCCGACAAGTTTGTTGCGAGTGAGCACCCAGTTTGTACGCCCCTTAATAGACACAGCAGCATCCAGGCATTAGATCCTTCCAGTCCTAGAGCAAGAATATTTATGAATGTACAAATAAATAGAACAATAGAGTCCCAGATCATGTGACTGGAAGCAATTGGATGGTGGGGAAAAACCTTTAAAATCACTTTTGGTTGCCATACCTGGCCACTGTCCACATCAAGAAGACCGTTTGAATCCAAACTGAAAGCTGACTCAATTGCAATGTTGGCCTGTATTGGTCCTTAGCTTAGCTTTCTACGTTCTTCCAAACAGAACTGTCTTGCGATCAATGTTTTCCTGTACTAATTGGGCAGTTTTAGTAAGTTTCCATTGTATGGGAACCTAAACAAATCCAGCTGAATCGACCTAAAGAGTGTTCTTGACATACAATGGCCTGGAGAACTGTCTGCCTACTTATAATCCCTCCCTTCTATGTAATGAATCACCACGAGGCCAGAACACCCACCAGAGGTTTGTATTCCATGACTATCTAGTTTGTTGTCCGGTTGGGTTCGATCAAAAAGGCACCATTGGGAGCCATGGTTTGTGGCTTTGGTACATTACATTAAACATTAACTAAAGAGGCATCACTTTACCCTACCGACGTTGACATTTCCATCGGCATTGGGAGAGGCTGAAATCTTTCTTGTCCCCTTTAAACCTTTTAGATTCTGGTTCTCCCATTCCTGGTAATTGAAAATATAATTTTATGTAAATACATATATTGTATATAACCCGAAGCAGGCATAGCAATGTTCTCCTTCATAATACATTGTTTTTCTCTGTACACAGCACTATTACAGCACAGAGTTAAAGCCCCTCATATTGTCACTGGTAATGTTCATGGGGATGACATGTGCTAGAATCCCCCCCTTTCTGATTGTGTGTAAGGGTTTGTTGTCAGTGGTGAAAGGGACTTAAAACCAATAGGGAGCAAAATACAGACAACAGTATGGATCAACCTTGTTTGAAGGACAGGGTGAGAACTGATCACATAGACAGTGACAGAATACACACTACACACAATGGACCTATCTTCATATTAACATAGTATGGAGGTTAAATAAAATAAGGCACACAATCCCTCTAATACAGGAGCGCATTACATTTCTCAGGGGGGCCGCTGTTGTGCAGGGGCCAGGGTCAAAAGGTTCAAGTCAGTTCCTCATTATGATTGCAAATGGATTTTTATAAACGATAAATTAATATTCCTGTTTCATTGTTTTTTTTTTATTTGCTGGCAATTTTGAAATAGAAATAATAGCAGTTGAGCAATATTCCGTAATTTCTGATTATTATTTGGGCAGGTTCAACCTTTATACCCTACCGATAATGTTGTATACCGTTAACATAGTAACATAGTATTGGAGGTTGTATAAAGACATACGTCCATCTAGTCCAACCTTTATATCCTACCCATAATGTCTGTTAACAGTTACATAGTGACATAGTATTGGAGGTTATATAAAGACATACATCCATCTAGTCCAACCTTTATATCCTACTCATAATGTCTGTATAACAGTTACATAGTGTCATAGTATTGGAGGTTATATAAAGACATACGTCCATCTAGTCCAACCTTTATATCCTACCCATAATGTCTGTATAACAGTTACATAGTGACATAGTATTGGAGGTTGTATAAAGACATACGTCCATCTAGTCCAACCTTTATACCCTACCCATAATGTCTGTATAACAGTTACATAGTGATCATTAGTATTGAGGTGTATAAAGACATACGTCATCTAGCAAACTTATACCCTACCCATAATTGCTGATAAACAGTTACATAGGACATAGTATTGGAGGTATAAAGACATACGTCCATCTGTCCAACCTTTATACCCTACCATAATGTCTGTATAACAGTTACTAAACATAGTATTGGAGGTTGTATAAAACATACGTCCATCTAGTCCAACTTTAACCCTACCCATAATGTCTGTATAACAGTTACTAGTAACATAGTATTGGAGGTTGTATAAAGACATACGCCACCTAGTCAACCTTTATACCCTACCCATAAGTCTGTATAACAGTTACATAGTAACATAGTGGAGGTTGTATAAAGACATACGTCCATAGTCCAACCTTTATACCCTACCATAATGTCTGTATAACAGTTACATAGTAACATAGTATTGGAGGTTGTATAAGACATACGCCCACTTGTCCACCTTATATACCCTACCATAATTTCTGTTAAACAGTTACATAGTAACATAGTATTGGAGGTATGTAAGACACATACGTCCATCTAGTCCAACCTTTATACCCTACCCATAATGTCTGTATAACAGTTACAAGTAAAATAGTATTGGAGGGTGTATAAAAACATACGTCCATCTAGTCCAACCTTTATACCCTACCATAATTTCTGTTAACAGTTACATAGTAACATAGTAGGAGGTTGTAAAGCATACGTTCATCTAGTCCAACCTTTATACCCTACCCATAATGTCGTTATAACAGTTACATAGTAACATAGTATTGGAGGTTTATAAAGACATACGTCCACTCAGTCCAACCCTATACCCTACCTAAATTTGTCTAACAGTTACATAGTAACATAGTAATGGAGGTTTTACCGTATATACTCGAGTATAAACCGACCCCGAGTAGTATAAACCAAGGTACCCAATTTCAGCTAAAAATCCTAATAAAAGTTGTGACTCGAGTATAAACGAGGGTAGAAAATGGCATTCAAGATGTTTGGAAACTACAACTCCAGCTAATAAGCATGCTGGGAGTTGTAGTTTCCAAAACATTTTGAATGCCACCCTCACTGGCATCAAGATGTTTGGAAACTACAACTCCCAGCATGCTTATTAGCTGGGAGTTGTAGTTTCCAAACATTTGAATGCCACCCTCACTTGGCATTCAAGATGTGCACTTTACCCATCTGTGAAATAATCAGTAACTTTAAGCAGCCTGAACCTTAAAGTAGATGATCTGTTACCCTTTGTAGAGTTGCCTTTTTTTCATCCCTGTGGGTTACTTGCAGTGTATCTTCAGGAGTGTCTTTAGCACTAAACCGGTAAGTGGGCTTTCTCATTTAGCTGCATTCCGGCATCCGTGCGCTCCTGTACATGGGCGCGCGGCTGACGTCACTGCCCGGCGCCGGGCTTGGCGCCAGGCAGTGAAGTCAGGCCCGCCGCGCCAGTACAGAGAATGATCGTGCGGCTGCCGGAATGCTAAGGTAAGTTGTGACTCGAGTATAAACCGAGTCCAAGTTTTCAGGCTGATTTTACAGCCTGAAAAACTCGGTTTATACTCGAGTATATACGGTATGTAAAGACATACGTCCACCTAGTCCAACCTTTATACCCTACCCATAATGTCTGTATAACAGTTACATAGTAACATAGTATTGGAGGTTGTATAAAGACATACATCCATCTAGTCCAACCTTTATACCCTACATATAATTTCTGTCTAACAGTTACATAGTAACATAGTATTGGAGGTTATGTAAAGACATACGTTCATCTAGTCCAACCTTTATACCCTACCCATAATGTCTGTATAACAGTTACATAGTAACATAGTATTGGAGGTTGTATAAAGACATACATCCATCTAGTCCAACCTTTATACCCTAACCATAATGTCTGTCTAAAAGTTATATAGTAATACAGTATTGGAGGTTATATAAAGACGTACGTCCATTTAGTCCAACGTATATACCCTACCCATAATATCTGTATAACAGTTACATAGTAACATAGTATTGGAGGTTATATAAAGACATACGTCCACCTAGTCCAACCTTTATACCCTACCTATAATTTCTCTCTAACAGTTACATAGTAACATAGTATTGGAGGTTGTATAAAGACATACGTCCATCTAGTCCAACCTTTATACCCTACCCATAATATCTGCATAACAGTTACATAGTAGCATAGTACTGGAGGTTGTATAAAGACGTATGTCCATTTAGTCCAACCTATATAACCCTACCCATAATGTCTGTATAACAGTTACATAGTAACATAGTATTGGAGGTTATATAAAGACCTACGTCCATCTAGTCCAACCTTTATACCCTACCCATAATGTCTGTCTAACAGTTACATAGTAACATAGTATTGGAGGTTGTATAAAGACATACGTCCATCTACTCCAACCCATATACCCTACCCACAATGTCTGTACAACAGTTACATAGTAACATAGCAATTGGGGTTGTATAAAGACATATGTCCATCTAGTCCAATCTTAACCTTTATACCCTACCCATAATGTCTGTATAACAGTTACATAGTAACATAGTATTGGAGGTTGTATAAAGACATACGTTGGAGGTTATATAAAGACATACGTTATCTAGTCCAACCTTTATACACTACCCCTATATGTCTGTTATAACAGTTAATATAATAGTATGGAGGGAGGGGTATAAAGACACCCCTCCATTTGTCCAACCTTTATAAACTACCCATAATGTCTGTATTATAACAGTTTACATAGTAAACATAGTATTGGAGTTGTTAAAAGACATACGTCCAATCTAGTCCACCCTTAACCCTACCCATAAGGTCGTATAACAGTTCACAGTAACATATATGGAGTGGAAGGTTGGTTATTGTGTGCTCATGAGCTCCAAACAAGGTGCTTACTGAATATCCTTTGGTTCACTGTTTGGGCCTAAATATGGCCTCCAAGAGCCCTGTCGGAGCCTGGGCTCTGCTGCTACCCTTGGGCCAAAAAAACACCTTGCGCCCTGGGGATCCTGGATTGCGGAGGCCCTGGCAAACGGCCCTAAAGAGATAGACTATAAAAGAAAAAGTTAATAAGATCCTTGAAGTAAGAAGTAAAACAAAAAAAGATCTTTGTGCCGGGGATGTTTCTACATCCAATCCCAAGACCCAGCTATAATTTCTTGCCATGGAAAAGATGATTGAGCTGATTACCAAGGAGGAGCAGGGCCTGGGAGATGAAAATTGGTCTATGGCCGGGAGGCTTTACCCTGAGGGATCGTTTCCAGGCAGAGAAGGAGTAGCAAATCTGCAGGGGGAATACAGCTAAGCCCCAGGCCATGTGTTCATTTAGGTCTCCCCAGTGTCGGTGCAGCGGGGGGAGGTGCCTGGGCCTCTGAAGGGAGTCCGGTCACCAGTTTCCCATCAGTAACACCTGGACAAAAAGACAAGGAGAAAGAAGGGATGGGCTGTGAGATCCTAAATCCCCGGTTTGCTGAAAGAAATAAAATGTCTGGAATCTCCCACTAAAAGAGAAGAACTGGAATTTCATGGATGGAATCTGGCACAAAGAGGGGGAAAATAGGGGAAAAAGCAAAGAAAGGAAGAAAGTTCCTGGTTTCCAAATTGGTTTTCCAACCATGCAGTGCAAAAACCCCTTTAAATTCCCACTAACACCAAGTGACATGGAGTCTACCACCACCAAACATGGCTGGAACATGTGGTTCGGCGGCCATTCTTGGGATCTGCCAGTGAATAACACCTGCAGCTACCAGTGCTCCATGCTCCTCCCTGACTGCCAACATGCCCAGAAAGGAGAAGAGTCTGTCAGTGCGGCTGGTAAGGAAGTGCAGATACAGTTCCCATATGTAAAGAGGCACTCTTTAAGTTTCAGGGCAATGAGAGGAAAGTACTTGCAGCGGCCATTTTGGATCCAAAGGCGGTGTCAGCTGGTTTGGTGTTCCAGAGGCTGGGGGACAGGAAGGAGATGGATATCGCAGTGGACCAATCAGCACAGATCCTGCTATAGCATGCACTGAGGAAGCTAAGGAGAAGAGAGGGTCAGGAAAAGCAGGAAGTTATTTCAGCTGGTCCCAAGCAAGTCCGGCTGCCATCTGTAGAGAAAAGATCAGCAAAGACGTTTGCCCTACAGGTTTAAAGTCCCAAGCAAGTTTCTATTGGAGGGAAGGCGGGGGCAAGTTTCAGGGGAATCTAAAATATTGGTTTCATAAGATGGGGAGAGGCGGAAGCTTGGGGTGATCGATCCCCCCGGTCCGGAAAGATGGCGGCAGAGCCTCGAGGACAGCGGATGGAGGGTACCACCAAAGGTGGAAGTGTGATCACACGTCCCTGCTCCCAGCACCGTTTCCCTTTCCCCTGCTCTGCGTGTCTGTCTCCCCAATTACCTTGTGCAGCCCCAGTGTCTGGGTCCAGGGCTCCCCCTGTCCGTCTGGGTCTGTCCCCCCTGTAAGATCTGCGGATCATCTGGTCCCAATTGTGCAAAGTAGTTTTCAAATCTGTTTCGCTAAGCAGGCTCCAGTTTCCACCTGCAGGACCAAACCTACATCGTATGCGTCCGCTGCCAGAGCCACTCATTCTGCTACACGGAGGGACTGTTCCTGCTAACGCAAAAACTTCTGGTATGGTACATGTACAGTGGCGGAGGGAGGAGGAGGAATGTGGTGTGAACTTGAAGTGGGTGGGGGAGGGCCCTCTCCGGATAGGCAGCAGGTTGATGGACAGACCCTGCCTGGTTGGGTGTGAGGCAGTGGGACATTCTTTGCCTTTATTTCTGGGCCCCAGTCCGGTGGGGAGTTTGTCATAAGCTTTGTGTCCCCCAAGGTCTGGATATGAGTTGGGAAAAAGTATGACAGGGATCAGCTTGTTGGATTGGCTTCGGGTGTGGCGGTCCGGGCAGGGTGTCGTGAGAGTGACCATAAAGGTCTTAACGAGAGAATTCCCCCTCAGACTCCGCACCTGGCTGGGAGAGATACGGCTCCGTCCAAGCGACATGTTTAAAAACCTTGCATGACAGTGGCATTTGGGATGGTGGTGGAAGTGGCAGCGTTTTAAAAGGACACACAGTCCGATAACGTTACCCAGAACATTCCCGGGAATTCTGCCTTATCGGCAGGGATTAGGATACAATGCTTCTACCCGGCCAAGCCGCGTCCGTGCTGGAAGTGCGGGTAGGTTCGTCATTTTCAATGTATTGATTGACCAAACTGAGTGTGCCCTATGCCTTGAGCTGGGGCACAATGCGAAGACTGCCTAAAAAAAAACAGTGGTCTGGTTGCAACCTCTGCGGTGAGATGGGGACACACTTACACCTATTGCCCCCGTTCTCTTGGCAGCAAGTTGCGCAAGAGTTTGGCCGAGGAGATGGTTAGTCTACGAGGAAGTGAGCTCTGAGGTTGTAGCATTTGTGGGGAAGCAGTGGACGATGGAGAAGTGTCCCTTCCATGTGCTTCTGGGGCCAAAGAGAGTACCCACCAGGCCTGCGGAAGGCCTGTCACTGTGGGGGGGTGACTCAACAGGAAGCTCCCAGAGCAGAGATGACACAAAATATATCAGGTCACCCAAACCCAAGCTTCATTTCTGGACACTATTGTATAAGCCGAAGCCAGGGGGGTTACCACGATCCAAGTCAAGGGGGGCTCTTGCCCCAAATATCTCACCCAGCATGGAACTCTGCTTCCAGAGTCCGAAGGCCTTCCACTGTCGAGAAGTGGGGGATGGATTTGGTGGGAAGGGAGGCGCAAGAGGAAAAAGCCATTCCCAAATTGTCTATTCCGCTTAAAAACCTTACTCGTGTTAGGAGAGGGGGAGGACAGTCTGGAGGAAAGATAAATTAGCGAGGCTAGAGAGAGAATTAGCTTAGGAGAAACCTATTCTTCCAGTGATTTAATTTTTATAGACAATCAGGAGGCTGAGCGGTTGCAATCCGGCCTTTCCAGCTAAGAGGGAAGGGCCTGATGATGAGGGTAGGAGGGTTTAAAGAAGGTAAATGAAACCCCCCATAACTTCATTCACCTTGTAAATGGATGTGCCCCCTCCAATAAGATGTGCAAACAATCTAATGTGCCTCCATCAAGCTGTAAGTGCCGTAGGCATGGCGTGAATTTTTTTCTCCCGTATTGAGGCAGAATTTTCTTTTGCAGGAGACCGCGCACCACCTTGGCTGAGATCCATCGCGCCAAGGGGGACTGGTCTTGTGGACCGTTCCTTTTGGTCTTCTTGCCGCCGAGCCTTACAGTGGAGTGGATGTTCTTTTTAAAACAGATATGGTAACGGTCAAAAGGGTGGATTGACATCGAGATGGGACGGTGCATGCTTATGGAGTTGTTTGGTGAACAGTTCGCCTCTGCGGCTAATAAATTGTTATGGCCCTCAGACGAAGGCCGAGAGGAAGGATTGTACCAGAATAAAGCCCTTTCTTTTTACAGCCCAGCCTGTAGTGTTTGGTGGGGATTTTCACATCGATAGGACAATGGACAGGAGAGGCCAGGTGGCAGGTTGGGGTACGACAGCGTATTTTGAATGGCTTGTTAGGAGGCAGGTGTGGAGATGTGCAACATTCGCCAATCTCCAGGCCTAACGGGTTACACGTTTCATGAGGTAGTAGTAGTAGTAGGTAGATCGGTTTTTTGTTAAAAAGGACTTATTATTCTCCTCGTGAGGTGGAAGGACAGTGAGAGTTCTCAGATCATGTGTGGTGGTAATGTCCTTGAAGATTCCAGAGGCCCCTTGAGAGTAAGGGTTTCTGGCACCTCAAATTCGACCATCCTTGAGGGAATGTACCTACAACAGTATTTTTTGGCCTTCTTTTCAGGATCAGGAGTCCTGAAGGGTCTGCCGCAGTTAGGACGGAATGGTGGGAGATCCACCAAAAGAGGAACCGCACGACTCTCGAGGCATAGCGATTGAAAGGTACAGAGTAAATATCATGCCTATCTAGAACTTAAAGAGGAGTTGGATAGGCTGGTGTCTGATTGTGGTGACTTTGGGGCAGATCACAGGGGTTTAAAGTCTCAGATTGAGGAGGTTCCAGTCTATGACCGGCCTGGCCTCCCTGACTTTGAGAGAATTATGGGTCACACCATTTCTCCCGATCACTATCAGAGTTGCAGGGGAAGCCATCGCTCGCAAATCGTATAATAGCGTTTGCGGGGGAGTGATGGGGACCCTGGAGCATCTCCAGCAGGTATCTGTCGTTGTAAGAGCTTTTATGACTAGACCTCTTGTCTGAGAAGAGCTCAGCCAGGCCGCAATCCAAACTTTTTGGAGCAGATCAGTCGTAGACAAGGATCTGATATTCTGGGATTTCTTGGACAGGGGATATCGCACTTGTGGAGGAGGTGGGGGCAGCCAATAGAAGGCCTTTGCTGTTAAGAAATAACTGGGCCGATTGGGCTACGGCGGAGTTCTACAAGGGCCTTTTGTGATGTCCTGGCCCCTAGTTCTTGTGGAGGTTTTGTCGGACTCCCTTTCTGAGGGTCGCCCTTCCACCCTCCATGAGGCGTTATGCTTTCGATATCTGCTGTCAAAAGGGTTAGATTCTTCTATATTGAGAACTGGCCGGCCCATCGCTTTACTCAATACGGATACGGAATCTTGGCAAACGTATTGTTCAACGAGCCTATTTGAGGTAGCACACCTGGTGCTTCTCCCTCGCAGCAATGCACGGTAAGGGTCGCTCCACCTTTTACGCGTATTAGGGAGGTACCGGGCGGCCCTAATGCGTTTGGCAGGTCTTGTGAGTGGGGAAAATACCTTTTGTCATGGACCCAGTTCTAGGCCTGATAGAGTGAATCACAAGTATTCTCTGGAGTGTCCCTTGGAAGATACGGTGTTGTTCCCTGAGGGGTTTATCAATGGGCTCATGGTTTGTAATGAAGGCGCTGAAAGAATTCCCTTTGTGAATGGCTGGTATGGGGGAACCTTTTAAGGTCTCTTCTGGGGTCAGGCAGGGTGGCGCCGCTCAGCCCTTGACTTTACGCTTTCGCATAGAATCCTCGATCAAGAGTTTGATTTTTTTCTTGGATGAGGCAGCGTGGCTGCTGCGGGGGGTGGGTACCTTGTCTCTCCGGGAGTTTTTCCTGAAGGTTAGCTGCCTATGCGGATGAATTACTTTCTGTAGTCTCAAGCTCCGACGAGGCAGGTCGAGTGGCCGAACTGGTAAAGAGTATTCGGCTTCAGGTTCCCTCATCAACAGGAACAAATGTGAAGCTTTCTGATGGGGGGAAAGAAGGCGAGCCTGCCTTGTAACCTCCCGGGAATCTTCCCTGAAGCCTTACCCCAAAATTAAGATCTTAGGGATCACTTTTGGCCAAGGCGATTTCGATTGAGACAAATTGGGTGTCTAGGTGGAAAACTGCCATTTCCAGGGTGGATCAGTGGAAGGGGAGACCATACACTCGTAGTGAAAGGGTTCATTGATCAAGACTTACCTGGTCCGCTTTTCTGTAGGAAGTACTGTGTGCCTTTTGCCCGAGAAGTATTATGACCAAGAATCATAGTTGTTTTTCTGCTTTGTATGGGAAAAACAAACTGAACCTAATCAAGGACTGTCGCCTACCGGCAAAGGAAAGGAGGAGGGTTGGGGCATGCTCAAACCTGCGTGTTCTTTTTTGTGAACATGTTTGTTAAATCAAAATGTGACAAACTCCTCGAAGAGAAGCCTCCTTTGTGGGGTAGAGTTTTTAAGAGCGGTCACTCCATTTCTTGGGTCTTGGATGAAGGGCGCTTGGTCAAGAAGTCTGCGGAATCATCGAGGTCCCTCTCCCCTCATGTGGCAGGAGCCCGAAGCCATGAGGATAGTGGCAAGTGGGAATGGAAGAAATTAGGATCCTCACCTAGGAGGACATCGACCAGAGGGTCTTGTCTTCCTTATTTCCATGAGCCGATGGTCTAAAAGACTGCCTTTCCAAGCAATATTGCGTATAGCTCTCTTTATGTGTCCCCCAGGGTTCCCCGAAGTTTTAGGGATTAGGGGAATTTGATGGACGTTCCTTCCATGGAAAAACTCTATTGTAAGAGGCAATGTGATAAGTAGGCGCCGCAATGACCGAAGTGTCCCGGGAGAGGAGCGTGCAGTGTATTGAGGAACAAGGGACCACTTCCTGCTTAATTGTCCTTTTAACATAGAAGTTTACAAAAGGGTGTCCAGAAGTTGGTAATCCCCTGCCTCTCCGCGTTATAGTCATACCAGGGGTGGGCTTATGGGTGTCCTCAAAGGCATGCAAGTATTGAGTTAGGCACCTATGTCTAGTTAGCACAATAGGAACATCTACACGGGAGTGCACGGTGCAAATTTCAATTAGGCATAATCCTTTCCTGTGAGGTGGTGGTTCCAACATCTGAGGGAAACTGTTTAAGTGAAGGGCTTGGAGAAACAGCAGGATGAGTGAAGGGAGATGGTCAAACTCACTCAACTCTGTGGAGAGAGAGGCCGTCCTGGAGCCCCTTGAGGGGTCCTGAGGTTTCTTGGTGGTGGTTTTTCTGTCTTATCACTGCCCTTTTTTGCCTAGGCCCTTTGTGTTTTTTTGTCGGCTCATGCATTCCGGGTGAGTAGGTTACACTTTGCCCTCTCAAGTGTTAAGTGCATTAGAAGGTAGCCACATGTTATCCTTAGTAGGGTTTATACGGGAAGCAAAACGATTCGTTGTTTTGAGTTGCTTTTCGTGGTAGGTTGAAGATGTTAAATGTAGTTTTAATATGTTATAATGTTAGTTTTAATATGGGGTAATGTTAGGTTTAATATTTTGTTTCCTTGTGTCTCGTTGTATGGATGTGGCGAATAAAATGTGGTTTATATAAACTTGACAAGTCAAACTTATGGTTTCTTTTTTTTATGCTGTAAGATATTTTAAGTTATTTGCGTTGATAAGTGCGAACGCGCGAACGGTTGTCTATCCCCTCATCATTCTATCTGTGTAGGATACGGTGACAGGGTTGTATATTAGAGTGTAGGTAGGCGGCTCGGTTTTTATTTTGTTTCTTTTTTCTTGATGTAAAGAGTTGATTAAATTTATATCTCATTGGAGATCGATTTTGTTATTTTTAAGAAAGATCTGAAATAAGAGTGTTTTTATATTTGTGTCTGCTGTAAGACTTTTTATCCTTGGACTGGACTTTCTTTCGCAAGAGACTTTTTACTTTTTATTGCCCCCAAAAGCCAATATGGCATTTGTATTGGATTGTTTGTTTAAAGTTTATTGTTTATGCATATTGTAGCCTGTAATAAACTTCAATATATATTATAAGGAGACTATGTCCATCTGTCCAACCTTTATACCCCCCATAATGTCTGTAAACAGTTACATAGTAACATAGTATTGGAGGTGTATAAAGACATAACGTCCATCTAGTCCAAACCTTTATACCCTACCATAATGTCTGTATACAGTTTACATAGTAACATAGTATTGGAGGTTGTATAAAGACATACGTCCATCTAGTCCAACCTTTATACCCTACCCATAATGTCTGTATAACAGTTACATAGTAACATAGTATTGGAGGTTGTATAAAGACATCGTCCATCTAGTCCAACCTTTACTTACCCATAATGTCTGTATAACAGTTACATAGTAACATAGTATTGGAGGTTGTATAAAAATACGTCCATCTAGTCCAACCTTTATACCCTACCCATAAGTCTGTATAACAGTTACATATAACATAGTATTGGAGGTTGTATAAAGACATACGTCCATCTAGTCCAACCTTATACCCTACCCATAAGTCTGTTATACAGTTACATAGTAACAGTATTGGAGGTTGTATAAAGACATACGTCCATCTAGTCCAACCTTTATACCCTACCCATAATGTCTGTATAACAGTTACATAGTAACAAGTATTGGAGTTGTATAAAGACATACGTCCATCTAGTCCAACCTTTATACACCTACCCAAATGTCTGTAAACAGTTACATAGTAACATAGTATTGGAGGTTGTATAAAGACATACGTCCATCTAGTCCAACCTTTATACCCTACCCATAATGTCTGTATAACAGTTACATAGTAACATAGTATTGGAGGTTGTATAAAGACATAGTCCATCTAGTCCAACCTTTATACCTACCCATAATGTCTGTATAACAGTTACATAGTAACATAGTATTGGAGGTTGTATAAAGACATACGTCATCTAGTCAACCTTTATACCTACCCATAATGTCTGTATAACAGTTACATAGTAACATAGTATTGGAGGTTGTATAAAGACATACGTCATCTAGTCCAACCTTTATACCTACCCATAAGTCTGTATAACAGTTACATAGTAACATAGTATTGGAGGTTGTATAAAGAATACTCCATCTAGTCCAACCTTTATACCCTACCCATAATGTCTGTATACAGTTACCTAGTAACATAGTATTGGAGGTTGTATAAGACATACGTCCATCTAGTCCACCTTTATACCCTACCCATAATGTCTGTATAACAGTTACAAACATAGTATTGGAGGTTGTATAAAACATACTCCATCTAGTCCAACCTTTATACCCTACCCATAATGTCGATAACAGTTACATGAACATAGTATTGGAGGTTGTATAAAGACATACGTCCATCTAGTCCAACTTATACCTACCCATAATGTCTGTAAACAGTTACATAGTAACATAGTATTGGAGGTTGTATAAGACTACATCATCTAGTCACCTTTATACCTACTACCCATAATCTAAATCTTTACAGTTACATAGTAACATAGTATTGGAGGTTGTATAAAGACATACGTCATCTAGTCCACCTTTATACCTACCCATATGTCTGTATAACTTAATAGTAACATAGTATTGGAGGTTGTATAAAGAATACGTCCATCTAGTCCAACCTTTATACCCTACACCATAATGCTTGTTAAAAACGTTACATAGTAACATAGTATTGGAGGTTGTAAAAGACATACGTCCATCTAGTCCAACCTTTATAACTACCCATAATGTCTGTATAACAGTTACATAGTAACATAGTATTGGAGGTTGTATAAGAATACTCCATCTAGTCCAACTTATACTACCCCAATGTCTGTATAACAGTTACCTAGTAACATAGTATTGGAGGTTGTATAAAGACATACGTCCATCTAGTCCAACCTTTTAATCCTACCCCTAATGTCTGTATAACAGTTACATAGTAACATAGTATTGGAGGTTGTTATAAAGGCATACGTCCATCTAGTCCAACCTTTATACCTACCCAAATAGTCTGTATAACAGTTACATAGTACATAGTATTGGAGGTTGTATAAAGACATATCCATTAGTCCAACCTTTATACCCTACCCATAATGTCTGTATAACAGTTACAAGTAACATAGTATTGGAGGTGTATAAAGACATACGTCCATCTAGTCCAACCTTTATACCACCATAATGTCTGTATAACAGTTAACAAGTAACATAGTATTGGAGGTTTATAAAGACAACGTCCATCTAGTCCAACCTTTATACCCTACCCATAATGTCTGTAAACAGTTACATAGTAACATAGTATTGGAGGTTGTAAAAGACATACGTCCATCTAGTCCAACCTTTATACCCTACCCATAATGTCTGTATAACAGTTACATAGAACATAGTATTGGAGGTTATATAAAGACATAAGTCATCTAGTCCAACCTATACCTACCCATATGTCTGTATAACAGTTACATAGTAACATAGTATTGGAGGTTGTATAAAGACATAGTCCATCTAGTCCAACCTTATACCTACCCATAATGTCTGTAACAGTTACATAGTAACATAGTATTGGAGGTTGTATAAGACATACGTCCATCTAGTCCAACCTTATACCTACCCATAATGTCTGTATAAAAGTTACATAGAACATAGTATTGGAGGTTGTATAAAGACATACGTCCATCTAGTCCAACCTTTTACCCTACCATAATGTCTGTATAACAGTTACATAGTAACATAGTATTGGAGGTTGTATAAAGACATACGTCCTATCTAGTCCAACACTTTATACCCTACCCATAATGTCTGTATAACAGGTACATAGTAACATAGTATTGGAGGTTGTATAAAAGACATACGTCCATCTAGTCCAACCTTTATACCTACCCATAATGTCTGTATAACAGTACATAGTAACATAGTATTGGAGGTTGTATAAAAGACATAGTCCATCTAGTCCAACCTTTATACTACCCATATGTCTGTATAAAGTTACATAGTAACATAGTATTGGAGGTTGTATAAAGACATACGTCCATCTAGTCCAACCTTTTACCCTACCCATAATGTCTGTATAACAGTTACCTATAGTAACATAGTATTGGAGGTTGATAAAGACATACGTCATCTAGTCCAACCTTTATACCCTACCCATAATGTCTGTATAACAGTTACATAGTCACTAGTATTGGAGTTGTATAAAGACATACGCCATCTAGTCCAACCTTTATACCCTACCCATATGTCTGTATAACGTACATAGTAACATAGTATTGGAGGGGTATGTATAAAGCATACGTCATCTAGTCCAACCCTTTATACCCTACCCATAATGTCTGTATAACAGTTCAGGGTTTGGACTAACAAAGGAAGTTTCCTGTGAGTGTTGTAACGAACTGTGAGTGGCACTTTCTCTTAAGGACATGATCTCAAGGACATAAAAAAGAAGGACTTAATCATTTGATGGTTGTATGGTTGTGTGTGAAAGTTTGAAAATAAGATTGTTTGACAGTTTGACAATAAGGATGTTTGTACTGTTTAAAAATGTGTGCAGATTGAGTTGCAGTAAGAGGACTAATCTTTCTTTTCCAGTTGTTAAAGGGGTGCGCTGGACTTCTATATTTTAGTGTACCTGTTGTAATCACAAACAGGCGTAAAAGGGTTAATAAGTGTGGGTTTTTTTTTTTTTTTCCCTCTCTTCTTCTCGGCTCTTGCACTTGAATGGTGTGGGGCCGTTGGGGGTGTGGTGGGGGTTGGGGCCGATAGTTAAATAGGATTAACAGTGTGGGCCGGTGGTTTGGACTAAACAAGGAAGTTTCCTGTGAGTGTAACGAACTTGTGAGTGGCACCTTTCTCTTAAGACCTTGATCTCAAGGACCAAAAACAAGAGGGACATGAAACAAGAAGGGGCATTAAAAAAGGTTGTGCGTCACTGTGTTGGTGATTGTGGTTGATTAGAAGGGGGACAGTTGTCCAGTACCATGCATGTGATTCGGTGCCACATTGGTATAGGAAACCTGAGGCGACGTTCCGGGGAACCTTTGTCTGTGTCAAGTGGTGAGCGGGGTTTGCCGGTTGGAAGACTGAGGTGGAGACGTCAAGGGGCCAGCTTTGCAGCTTGCGGGGATTGGCAGAACTGGGGGGTCGCAGGCACTGGCTGGGGCCGGATAGAGGTGGGTGGGAAGAGGGACAAGAAAAAGGATGAGGAAGGAGTAGTTTTGTTTAGGGTTACTAGGGGAAGTGGGGGCACGGAAGATGTGTAGGGGGGCACGGGGTCTTCACCAGATTGGCCATCCCAACAGAATTGCCGCCTTAGGTAATGAAGAGTGGCGGGCGGACACCCGGAAGTAGCATTGTATGGAAGGGGCTAGTCCTTGAGCCACCCAGGGGACTGCCATCTCTAATACAAGGGAGGGAGAACGAAGGGTCAGGAAGCAAGGAGGTCTGGTTAGTGGTAGGGGACTCCATTATAAGGAAGGTCGTTCAGGCGTAATCTGCCGCCAAGACCCTACTGCCCGAAGATGGTTGCCGCCTGGTGCTAGGGTTCGGCATGGGGGGATCGTTGTAGACAGATATTGGGTTGGGGCAGGGTGGTGACCCTGACGGTCGTTGGTTCACATTGGTGCACAATGACAAAGGTTAGAGGTGGACGGTGAGGTCCTAAACATGATTTCCGAGAACTCGGGGCCAAGATAAAAGCAAGACCTCCAGGGTAGTGTTTTCAGAAATACTACCGCAGCACGTGCTAAGCCAGGAGACAGCGGAGAGCATTAGGACATATTCGTGGTAAGAGTAGTGAGTATGTAAGGAAGAAGGGTTTGGGTTAGTTGAGAAACTGGGCAGCAGAGTTGCGGATGCGGCTAAGGCTATTTGAGTAGGATGGGGTTGCACCTCACGATGGTGGCTGCCCGCAGCTGTTTTAGGGGAGAAGGATGGGCTAGAGGTTGGAGAGGATTATAACGTAGGTTTGGGGGGGAGGGGGTGGATAGCAGGTCATGGGATAGATTGTCAGGAGGAAGCAGGGTGTAGATAGGCCAGCGAGGGTGGGTGTGGAAAGGGGGGTGGGGCTCCATGAGGGGATAGAGGAATGTGTATTCAAAGTGTACGATAAAATTACAGGATATAATCTAAAATGTATTTTGCAAGCAGGGAAGCCTGGGCTGAAAAAAATGGGTGAAATTGGAACTGATGGGCATTGAAGGAAACGTATGATTAATAGGTATAGCAGAGAAAAGAAACCGTGGTTGAACAGTCTCACGACTTGGCGTAAAGTATAGAAGGATAGTGCCTGTTTAGGCAGGGACAGAAAAAAAAAGAAAGGGGGAGGAGTATGTGTCTATGTTAAAAAAAATTGAAGCCAAATTAAAAGAGAGAAACTGGTGATATGGATGTAAAGTGGAGGGCAATTATGGGTGGGAATTAGGCAACAGGGAAAGGGGGGTGGTAATGTCATGTTGTTGCTGTATGCTATGAGACCGCAAATGCTAGCAGAGAGGAGGGTGAGTCAACTTCCATATGCAGTGGCCAAGGTGCAAGTTTGGGGAGTGTGATCATTATGGGGGACTTCAAATTACCAGACATTGATTTGGTGGGTGTGGAAAACGTGGGGCCATCACAAAAAGAAAAAGGCGATACAGAGTTCCTGAATTTGACTGCAGGAGTAATTTCTCTCACAGGTGGTGAGGTTCCTACTAGAAAAGGAGCTCTGTGGTCTGGTAATATCAACATTGTGGAGCGCAGTTAATAAGATAAAGGTAAACTGGAGGCTTAGGAATAGTGGCCATTGAAATAGTGGCATTGACTTTGTTATCGAAAGGAAAAGTGTGCTGGGTTAACAAAGACATTTAATTTCAGGACAAGCAAATTTTCCCAGGTTAAAAGCAGCTCTTCAGAAATGTCAATGGGAAGAATGTAGTTATCAGGTAAAGGTACTGAACAGAAGTGGATGGTTCCAAGGGATTTTTAAGACCAGTTCAATCAAATTAGTTACCTTGGGAATAAATGTACAAAAATAAATCCGCGCACATGTGGCTGAATTCTGATGTAAGAGGCAAATGGTAAGGGAAAAAAAGGTGAGAAAAAAGGCATTTAAACCTTAAGGCCGAGGGAACGGAAAGGCCTTTAGGGAGTATAAAAACTGTAACAAGGAGTGTAAAAAGCACAATCAAACTAGGTAAATTATAATGACAGTGAGGATAGGGGCTGAAGAAAGCATCACTAAGCCTAAATTTTTTAAGTTTAAATAGCTAAGAAGATGAGGACTGAGACTTTGTGGGGACATTAATAATGGGGTAAGTTAGTTACGGAGGAGTGGCGATTTAAGCAAATGTCTGAATAATTTTTTCCTGTATACACATTAGAAGAGCCATCCAAGTTACAATAGTATAGAGTATAGTAGCAATAAAGGTATACAAGATTCAAGTTCACTTTGGGTTAACGAGGATATGGTACAGAAGAACAAATAAGGGTTAAGATTAGTAAATTCGGGACGGTAACATACATTCTAGGTATCAGGAGCTAAGTGTCAGTTTTATCCTAGGCCATTTGTTCTAATTTTGCATGATCCTCGATGTCGGTGGTGTGCTCTGGATGGAAAAGTGCTGAGTTATTACCAATATTCAAAAAAGGGTGAGTCGTTCACAGCCGGGTAATTAAGGCCTTGTAAGTTTAACTCAGTGTGGGAAGAGTCTGGGAAAGTTTCAAAGGATTCATGGTCAAGAGTAGTTCAAGGACTGACTATATAACGTAGTAACCAGCAGTGGATTTGGAGGAATAGATCTTGTCAAACTAACGGCTTGCTTTTAGAGGCAAGTAAGTAGAATTCGACTACTAGGGTAGTAGCGTAGATGTAGTTACCTGGTTTTGCAAGGGCTTTGATACAGTCCCCATAGGCGAAATGAATAAGCTAAGGTCTGTTGGCGGGGCGTCACATTTGTAAGGATAGAAAATTGGTTAAGAATGGATTGCAGAGAGTAGTGTTAGCAGTGAAGGGGCTTAATCATTATGGACTAAAGTGTAGAAGTGGGGTGCCACAGGGTTGGTGTTGGGGCCGCTTCATTTAATCTATTTTAATGATTTGGAAGGGGTATTGTCAGCCAAGGTTTCTGGTTTGCTGACGAACACAAAACCATTGATCGACCATTACAAACTTACAGAGGATGGGCCAATCGTTGCAAGGGGATCAGATATATTATCACATTGGCTGCATAAGTGGGCAGATGAAATTCAATGTTGATAAAAGTAAGGTGATGCATTTTGGACTTAAAAATAACTGTGCTACTTATACTATAAATGGCTCTGTGTACAGTTGAATCCTGTGAAAGGGGCTTGGAGTTTGTGGATAAACAAACTAAGGGTAGCAAGCAGGCAGGCGGCAAACAGCCAGAGCCAGCATGGTATGTCTGTATAAAGCGAGGTAGTAGGATCAAGGGAGGAAGGAAAAGTAATTATCCCTCTTTACAAAGCATGTGTAAGGCCTCATGTGGAATAGCAGTGCAATTTGGAATTCCTGTGTACAAACAGGACATCTTTGAAATGGAAAGGGTTCAGAGAAGGGCAACTAAATTTAATAAGGGGATTGGGGGGAGCTTGATATGAAGAGAGACTGGAAAAGTTACCAATTCTGTACGATGCGAGAAAGGCGCATTGTCGTGGGGAATAGTGATTACTGTGTATAAAATACATTAAACGGGCCATACAATAAACTCCGATCGTGGCATTTGCACCAAGAGAAACATTGTCAAAGGCACGAGGACCAACCTTAGATTGAAGCAAAAAGGTTTTAGGCTCAAGCTCGGAAAAGGGTTTTCACTGTGAGCAACGGTAATAAGGCTTGGAACGCTTCCAGTGGACGTGTTGTCATGGCAGGTGATCTGGTCAGTTTCAAAAACAAGTGGATGAGTTCTGCAACAAGGAATGTTTGCCAAAGTTACTGGTATTGATACTAGTAGAGTTGCATCCAGGGACTTTCCGTTGCCACTGGCGATCAGGAAGGAAATTTTTCCCCCTCCTAAATTTGAGTTGGGGGTTTTTAGCTCCTCTGGATCACACAGTTCGGCAGCAAATGAGGATGATTGCTAGCTGGTTGGACTGATGACGTATGTCTGTATTCAACCTCCAATACTATATATACTACATAGTAAATAGTATTGGAGGTTGTATAAAGACATAGTCCATCTCTAGTCCAACCTTTATACCCTACCCATAATTGTCTGTATAACAGTTACATAGAACATTGTATGGAGGTTGTATAAAAAGACATACGTCCATCTAGTCCACCTTATACCCTACACATAGATGTCTGTATACAGTTACATAGTTACATAGTATTGGAGGTTTGTATAAAGACACACGTCCATCTAGTCCGACCTTTATAACACTACCCATAAGTCTGTATAAACAGTTACATAGTAACATAGTATTGGAGGTTGTCAAAGACATGACGTCCATTCTAGTCCAACTTTATATCCTACCTATAATGTTCTATAACAGTTAAATAGTAACATAGTATTGGAGGTTGTATAAGACATACGGCCACAGTCGATACTTTATTACCTACCCAAAGTCTGTATAACAGTTACATAGTAACCTAGTTATTGGAGGTGTATAAAGACATAGTCCATCTTAGTCCAACCTTTATCCCTACCCATAATGTCTGTCTAACAAGTTAAATAAGTAACATAGTATGGGAGGTTGTATAAAGAATATGTCCATCTAGTCCAATCTTAACCTTTATACCCTACCCATAATGTCTGTATAACAGTTACATAGTAACATAGTATTGGAGGTTGTATAAAGACATACGTCCATCTAGTCCAACCCATATACCCTACCCACAATGTCTGTGTAACAGTTACATAGTAACATAGTAATTGGGGTTGTATAAAGACATACGTCCATCTAGTCCAACCTTTATACCCTACCCATAATGTCTGTATAACAGTTACATAGTAACATAGTATTGGAGGTTGTATAAAGACATACGACCATCTAGTCCAACCTTTATACCCTACCCATAATGTCTGTATAACAGTTACATAGTAACATAGTAATTGGGGTTGTATAAAGACATACATCCATCTAGTCCAACCTTTATACCCTACCCACAATGTCTGTATAACAGTTACATAGTAACATAGTAATTGGGGTTGTATAAAGACATATGTCCATCTAGTCCAACCTTAACCTTTATACCCTACCCATAATGTCTGTATAACAGTTACATAGTAACATAGTATTGGAGGTTGTATAAAGACATACATCCATCTAGTCCAACCTTCATACACTACCCATAATGTCTGTATAACAGTTACATAGTAACATAGTATTGGAGGTTGTATAAAGACATACGTCCATCTAGTCCAACCTTTATACACTACCCATAATGTCTGTATAACAGTTACATAGTAACATATTATTGGAGGTTGAATAGAGACATAAGTCTATCTAGTCCAACCTTTATACCCTACCCATAATGTCTGTATAATAGTTACATAGTAACATAGTATTGGAGGTTGAATAGAGACATAAGTCCATCTAGTCCAACCTTTATACCCTACCCATAATGTCTGTATAACAGTTACATAGTAACATAGTATTGGAGGTTGTATAAAGACATTACGTCCATCTAGTCCAACCTTTATACCCTACCCATAATGTCTGTATAACAGTTACATAGTAACATAGTATTGGAGGTTGTATAAAGACATACGTCCATCTAGTCCAACCTTTATACCCTACCCATAATGTCTGTATAACAGTTACATAGTAACATAGCAATGGAGGTTGTATAAAGACATACGTCCATCTAGTCCAACCTTTATACAATACCCATAATGTCTGTATAACAGTTACATAGTAACATAGTAACATTGGAGGTTGTATAAAGACATACGTCCACCTAGTCCAACCTTTATATCCTACCCATAATGTCTGTATAACAGTTACATAGTAACATAGCAATTGGGGTTGAATAAAGACATACGTCCATCTAGTCCAACCTTTATACCCTACCCATAATGTCTGTCTAATAGATAAATAATAACATAGTACTGTGTTACCTAGTATTAACATTAACACAGTGGGGACCTTGTCCCATAATGGATTATTGGGATTGGGTCAGCATTGGAACGTATGAGAACCTAATGTTGTAATGTTGTAGAAACATATGTTCTCTAATGTCAAAAGCAGGAGAAACTTCAGTGACCGCAGGTGGGTCTAAAAAAAGAACTTATTCCTAAGATTGTCCATCTCATGACATGAAAATGGGCTCAGTAGTTCATTGTCTATTGGTGTGTGTTTCCTGTAGTGTGAATGCGGCTTACACCATTCCCCACGTCTATTACAGGTTGTTTATCTGATAGATGTGTAAACCCATAAAGCTAATACTTTGGTACTTCATTACAAGACATCCTGTAACCTATACAGTCATAGGAACTACTCTGTAATGAAATATATGGATATTGCAAGGCCACGGGCAGTTATAAAGGACAGAACCGTATTCAATATAGACCCCTTTAAGTACTATATTATAAGAGATAATGTATCCCCTTTAGTATATTTTAACGTTATTAGAAGTCTCTTGTAAAAGGACACATGTATGTATCATTTATGTATGCATGTATAATTCTATTTATAAAGCGCCACTTTGGTACACAGCGTTGTACATTATACAATATCCCTTATTAAAGATATTACAAGTTTGTAACCATAGAAAAGAAAAAAGCTTGGGCTAAGTGCTTTTATAAAGTAAGAAAAAAGTGACTTTTGATAGCATTATTGTTTTCCCCCATCTAATTCTTACTGCTGCTGGGCAATTATATTATATCTGTTGGGTTGGGCCTGAGCATATTATATTAATAAATAATTAATATAATGTGCCCAGGCCCAGTCCAACACAATATAATGTGCCCAGGCCCTGTCTGCTGCCCATCTAATGTAAGATGATAGATAGATAGATAGATAGATAGATAGATAGATAGATAGAGATAGATAGATAGATAGATAGATAGATAGATAGATAGATAGATAGAAGAAGATAGATAGATAGAGAATGAGAGATAGATAGATAGATAGATAGATAGATAGTAGATAGATAGATAGATAGATTGATGGATGGATGGATGGATGGAGGATGGATGGATGGATGGATGGATGGATGGATGGATGGATGGATGGATGGATGGATGGATGGATGGATGGATGGATGGATGGATAAATAGATAGATAGATAGATAGATAGATAGATAGATAGATAGATAGAATAATAGATGATAGATTAGATAGATAGATGATAGATAAATAGATCTAAAGCAATGTCTATAAAGCCCTCCCACTTCTGGGCAAGCCACTCCCACTTCGGACAAAGCACACCCTTTCCGGTGGCACGGTGACGGGGGTGGTGGGGGGTGTGGGGGGTGTGTTCAGCATTTTTTAGGTGCCAAAAAGTCTAGAGACGGCTGTTCGTACACATTGTGTGTCACGGATCGGCACCCGCAATTGCAAAAATGTACAAACCTTTACCTTGGTGTGAGGGGGTTGGCCATCCCACTGTATCTGGTTAAGGCAGTGTTACCTTGGTGTGAGGGGTTTGGCTGTCCCCCTGTACCTGGTTATGGCAGTGTTACCTTGGTGTGAGGGGTTTGGCTGTCCCCCTGTACCTGGTTATGATACTGATAATGATTGATTGGACTTGTAGAAATATAACAAATGAGGTTGTTAAATAATGAACCACATGGTATTTTACAATAACAATAAAGACACAGTATCACAAATTTGAAGTACCAAAATAAAGAGGCACCCAGTGGTCTATGGGAGTGTTTTTGATGTTAAAAGGTAAAATGTTCTGCTTATGCAGCCAAACTATTACATCATCATTATTACTATTACTACATCATTGTAGCTCTAAAAGTCTGAAAGTAACCAGCCCTTTACCCTTTTATTTTCTAGGAGCATTTAAAGTTATAATTTACAGCAAGGGATACATTATTCTTATACAAACCATAATACACAATGGGACTTAGAAGCCTATTTATAAACCTATTGGGAATATTGGTAAATACTGATATTGTAGTTTCCTAATGGGCCTGTATGTTAGAGTAAGCATAACCGTTCAAAGTAGGATTTTAAGACCTTGTTGATATTTTCACACTTATTTGTAAAATACTGAACCATATCTTTATGATAGCATTTAAAGGCAAGATATATATAGAATAAAAAATTGCCCCAGAGTTCTCTAACCTGTATATAGTTTGTCTATTCCTTGGTTTCCAATTTGACATACATAACCCTAGTCTCAAACACTTTATACCCTACCCATAATGTCTGTATAACAGTTACATAGTAAACAAGATGGAGGTGTATAAAGACATACATCCATTAGTCCAACCTTTATACCACTAAATTCTTCTAACAGTTACATAGTAACATAGATTGGAGGTTATGTAAAGACATACGTTCATCTAGTCCAACCTTATACCCTTACCCATAATGTCTGTATAACAGTTACAATGAACAATATGTATTGGAGGGTTAGTAAAGACATACGTCCACCTAGTCCAACCTTTATACCCTAACTAATTCTGTCTATAAAAGTTATATAGTAATACAGATGGAGGTTATTATAAAGACGTACGTCCATTTAGTCCAACGTATATACCCTACCCATAATATCTGTTATAACAGTTACATAGTTACATAGTATTGGAGGTTATATAAAGACAATACGTCCCTAGTCCAACCTTTATACCCTACCCATAATTCTGTCTAAACAGTTACATTAGTAACAAGTATTGGAGGTGGATAAAGACATAGTCCATAGCAGCCAACCTTATACCCCCATAAGATCTGTATAACAGTTACATAGTAGACATAGTATTGGAGGTTGTATAAAGACATGTCCATCTAGTCCAACTATATAACCTCTACCCATAATGTTGTATAACAGTTACATAGTATACATTAGTATGGAGGTTATATAAAGACTACGTCCATTAGTCCAACCTTTATACCCTACCCATAATGTCTGACTAACAGTTACATAGTAACATAGTATGGGGAGGTTGTTAAAGACATACGTCACATACGCCAACCCATATACCCTACCCACAAATGTCTGTACAACAAGTACATAGTAAAATGCAATTGGGGTTGATATAAAGACATAGTCCATCTAGTCCAATCTAACCTTTATACCCTACCCATAATGTCTGTATAACAGTTACATAGTAACATAGTATTGGAGGTTATATAAGACATACGAGTCCATCATAGTCCAACCCTATATATACCCTACCCACAATGTTGTTTGTAACAGTTACATAGTAACATAGTAATTGGGGTTGTATAAAGACATACGTCCACTCTAGTCCAACCCTTTATACCCTACCCATAATGTCTGCTATAACAGTTACATAGTAACATAGTATTGGAGGTTGATATAAAGAATCGACATCTAGTCCAACCTTATACCCTACCCATAATGGCTGATACAGCTTAAATAGTATACATAGTAATGGGGTTGTATAAAGACATACATCCACTGTCCAACCTTTATACCCTACCCACAATGTCTGTATAACAGTTACATAGTAACATAGTAATTGGGGTTGTATAAAGACATACATCCATCTAGTCCAACCTTTATACCCTACCCAATGTCTGTTATAACAGTTACATAGTAACATAGTAATGGGGTTGTATAAAGAATATGTCCATCTCGTCCAACCTTAACCTTTATACCCTACCCATAATGTCTGTCTATAACAGTTACATAGTAACATAGTATTGGAGGTTGTATAACGAACATACATATCATCTAGTCCAACCTTCATACACTACCCATAATGTCTGTATAACAGTTACTAGTAACATAGTATTGGAGGTTGTATAAAGACATACGTCCATTAGTCCAACCTTTATACACTACCATAATGTCTGCTATAACAGTTACATAGTAACATTTATGGAGGTTGAATAGAGACTATCAAGTCTTTAGTCCAACTTATACCCTACCCATAAGTCTGATATAATAGTTCATAGTAACATTAGTAGTGGAGAGTTTGGAATAGAGACATTAAGTCCATCTAGTCAACCTTTATACCCTAACCCATAATGTCTGTATAACAGCTACATAGAGCTAAATAGTATTGGAGGTTGTAATAAAGACATACGTCCATCTAGTCCAACCTTTAACCCTACCCATATGTCTGTATAACAGTTACATAGTAACATAGCTATTGGAGGTTGTATAAAGACATACGTCCATCTAGTCCAACCTTTAACCCTACCATAAGTCTGTATAACAGTTACATAGTAACATAGTATTGAGGTGTATATAAAGACCTACGTCCATTAGTCCAACCTTTATACCCCTACCCAAATGTCTGTCTAACAGTACATAGTAACATAGTATTGAGAGGTTGATAAAGACATAGTCCATCTACTCCAACCCATATACCCTACCCACAATGTCTGTAACAGTTACATAGTAACATAGCAATTGGGGTTGTATAAAGACATATGCTCCATCTAGTCACAATCTTAACCTTTATACCCTACCCATAATGTCTGTGTATAACAGTTACATAGTAAACATAGTATTGGAGGTGTATAAAGACATACGTCCATTCTAGTCCAACCTTTATACCCTACCCAATAATGTCTGTATAAACAGTTACATAGAACATAGTATTGGGGTTGTTATAAAGACATACGTCCATCTAGTCCAACCTTTATACCCACCCATAATGTCTGTTAACAGTTACATAGTAACATAGTATTGGAGGTTGTATAAAGACATACGTCCATCTAGTCCAACCTTTTATACCCTACCCATAATGTCTGTATAACAGTTACATAGTAACATAGTATGGAGGTTGTAAAGACATACGTCCACTTAGTCCAACTTTTATACCCTACCCATAATGTCTGTATAACAGTTACATAGTAACTAGATTGGAGGTTGAATAGAGACATAAGTCCATCTAGTCCAACCTTTATACCCTACCCATAATGTCTGTATAACAGTTAATAGTAACATAGTATTGGAGGTTGTATAAAGACATACGTCCATCTAGTCCAACCTTATACCATACCCAAATGTCTGTCATAACAGTATAATAGTAACCTAGCAATGGGAGTTGTATAAAGACATACGTCCATCTAGTCCAACCTTATACCCTACCCATAATGTTGTATAACAGTTACATTAGTACATAGTATTGGAGGTTGTATAAAGACAACGTCCATCTAGTCCAACCCTATACCCTACCCATAATGTCTGTTATAACAGTTACATAGTAACATAGTATTGGAGGTTGTATAAAGACATGTCATTAGTCCAACCTTTATACCCTACCCATAATGTCTGTATAACAGTTACATAGTAACATAGTATTGGAGGTTGTATAAAGACATACGGTCATCTAGTCCAACCTTTATACCCTACCCATAATGTCTGTATAACAGTTACATAGTAACATAGTATTGGAGGTTGTATAAAGACATACGTCCATCTAGTCCAACCTTTATACCCTACCCATAATGTCTGTATAACAGTTACATAGTAACATAGTATTGGAGGTGTATAAAGACACACGTCCATCTAGTCCATCCTTTATACCCTATCCATAATGTCTGTATAACAGTTACATAGTAACATAGTATTGGAGGTTATATAAAGACATACGTCCATCTAGTCCAACCTTTATACCTACCCATAATGTCTGTATAACAGTGTACATAGTAACAATAGTATTGGAGGTTGAATAGAGACATAAGTCCATCTAGTCCAACCTTTATACCCACCCATAATGTCGTATAACAGTACATAGTAACATAGTATTGGAGGGTTGTATAAAAGACATGTCCATCTAGTCCAACCTTTTACACTACCCATAATGTCTGGTATAACAGTTACATAGTAACATAGTATTGGAGGTTGAATAGAGACATAAGTCCATCTAGTCCAACCTTTAACCCTACCCATAATGTCTGTATACAGTTACATAGTAACATAGTATTGGAGGTTGTATAAAGACATGTCCATCTAGTCCAACCTTTATACCCTATCCAAAATGTCTGTATAACAGTAACATAGTAACAGAGGAGGGGAGAAAAAGGACAACCATCTAGTCCAACCTTAACCCACCCATAATATCTGTATAACAGTTACATAGTAACATAGTATGGGAGGTTGATTATAAAGACATACGTCCATCTAGTCCAACCTTTACACCCTACCCATAATGTCTGTATAACAGTTACATAGTAACATAGTATTGGAGGTTATATAAAGACATACGTCCATCTAGTCCAACCTTTATAACCTACCCATAAGGTCTGTATAACAGTTACTAGTAACATAGCATTGGAGGTTGTATAAAGACATTATTCCATCTAGTCCAACCTTTATACCCTACCCATAATGTCTGTATAACAGTTACATAGTAACATAGCAATGGAGGTTGTATAAAGACATACGTCCATCTAGTCCAACCTTTATACAATACCCATAATGTCTGTATAACAGTTACATAGTAACATAGTAACATTGGAGGTTGTATAAAGACATACGCCACCTGTCCAACCTTTATATCCTACCCATAATGTCTGTATAACAGTTACATATTAGTAACATAGCAATTGGGGTTGAATAAAGACATACGGCCATCTAGTCAACCTTTATACCCTACCATAATGTCTGTCTAATAGATAAATAATAACATAGTACTGTGTACCTAGTACTAACATAACACAGTGGGGACCTTGTCCCATAATGGATTATGGGATTGGTCAGCATTGGAACGTATGAGAACCTAATGTTTGAATGTTGTAGAAACATATGCTTCTCTAATGTCAAAAGCAGGAGAAGAATTCAGTGACCGCAGGTGGGTCTAAAAAAAAGAACTTATTCCTAAGATTGTCCATCTCATGACATGAAAATGGGCTCAGTAGTTCATGTCTATGGTGTGTGTTCTGTAGTGTGAATGCGGCTACACCATTCCCCACGTCTATTACAGGTGTTTATCTGATAGATGTGTAAACCCATAAAGCTAATACTTTGGGGACTTCATTACAAGACATCCTGTAACCCTATACAGTCATAGGAACTACTCGTAATGAAATATATGGATATTGCAAGGCCACGGGCAGTATAAAGGACAGAACCGTATTCAATATAGACCCCTTTAAGTATATATATTATAGAGATAATGTATCCCCTTTGTATATTTAACGTTATTAGAAGTCTCTTGTAAAATGACACATGTATGTATCATTTATGTATGCATGTATAATTCTATTATAAAGCGCCATTTGGTACACAGCGTTGTACATATACAATATCCCTTATTAAAGATATTACAAGTTTGTAACCATAGAAAAGAAAAAAGCTTGGGCTAAGTGCTTTTATAAAGTAAGAAAAAAGTGACTTTTGATAGCATTATTATTGAAAAAAGGAATAGACAAACTATATACAGGTTAGAGAACTCTGGGGCAATTTTTTATTCTATAATATCTTGCCTTTAAATGCCTATCATAAAGATATGGTTCAGTATTTACAAATAAGTGTGAAAATATCAACAAGGTCTTAAAATCCTACTTTGAACGGTTATGCTTATCTCATAACATACAGGCCATTAGGAAACTACAATATCAGTATGTTACCAATAATTACCAATAGGTTTATAAATAGGCTTCTAAGTCCCCATTGTGTATTATTGTATTGTATAAGGAATAATGTATCCCTTGCTGTAAATTATAACTTTAAATGCTCCTAGAAAATAAAAGGGTTTAAAGGGCTGGTTACTTTCGACTTTTAGAGCTACAATGATGTAGTAATAGTAATAATGATGATGTAATAGTTTGGCTGCATAAGCAGAACATTTTACCTTTTAACATCAAAAACACTCCCATAGACCACTGGGTGCCTCTTTATTTTGGTACTTCAAATTTGTGGATACTGTGTCTTTATGTTATTGTAAAATACCATGTGGTCATTATTTAACAACCTCATTTGTTATATTTCTACAAGTCCAATCAATCATTATCAGTATCATAACCAGGTACAGGGGGACAGCCAAACCCCTCACACCAAGGTAACACTGCCATAACCAGGTACAGGGGGACAGCCAAACCCCTCACACCAAGGTAACACTGCCTTAACCAGATACAGTGGGATGGCCAACCCCCTCACACCAAGGTAAAGGTTTGTACATTTTTGCAATTGCGGGTGCCGATCCGTGACACACAATGTGTACGAACAGCCGTCTCTAGACTTTTTGGCACCTAAAAAATGCTGAACACACCCCCCACACCCCCCACCACCCCCGTCACCGTGCCACCGGAAAGGGTGTGCTTTGTCCGGAAGTGGGATGTGGCTTGCCCAGAAGTGGGAGGGGCGGGATGAGACCCAGGCTAGAGCGAGACGAGAGCGAGCGAGCGAGCGAGCAGCGAGGAGGCGAGCGAGAGAGCGAGCAGCGAGCGACGAGCGAGCGATGCGAGCTATGCCGAGCGAGCGAGCGAGCGAGCGAGGGAAGCCAGCCAGCCAGCCAGCCAGCCAGCCAGCCAGTCAGCCAGCCACCAGCCAGCTAGCAGCGAGCTAGCGACAGCGAGCGAGGCGAGCAAGACGAGCAGCGAGCATCGATGCTACATCTATCTATCTAGCTATCTATCCTATCTATCTATCTATCGATCTAGCTATCTCTATCTATCTATCATCTTACATTAGATGGGCAGCAGACAGGGCCTGGGCACATTATATTTGTGGACTGGGCCTGGGCACAGTATATTAATTATTTATTAATATAATATGCTCAGGCCCAACCCAACAGATATAATATAATGTGCCCAGCAGCAGTAAGAATTAGATGGGGGAAACACAAGCCATTGACTCACTGCCAGACCGTCACTGTACAAAATGATATCACTATTGTTACTCTGGCATAATCAGCATACAAATACCCCACCCCCATAGCACAGTTATAGTTGGCAAACTGGCCACAACACATCCTCCTTCCCCCTGGTTACAGCACACAAATGTGCCATGGGGGGTGGTAGGGATATCTGTATGCTGGTGGTGGAAGGGGGGATGTATATGTGATGTGCTTGTGTTCTCTGTGCAGCTGGCACAGTTATAGAGCACTGGCACATACTTATAGAGTTATAGAGCTGGCCAGCAGATATAAGAGCACTGGCACATACTATAGAGTTATAGAGCTGGCACAGTTATATAGCACTGGCACATACTATAGAGTTATAGAGCTGGCACAGTTATAGAGCACTGGCACATACCCGGCAGGTTGGCACCACCAGCATACAAATACCCCCATCCCCATAGCACAAATATATAGTGGGCAGAGCACATACCTGCTTCCCCCTGGCACTGTGGCTGTGCCAGTGCCACCCCACTGCCAAACCTTAAAGTAACTTTCTGTGCCATCATGGGGGGAGCCTGGGATGCATGTGCTGGGGGGGTGCTAGCTAGACCCGAGGGGGGGGGGGGGGCTACAGGCCACAGTAGGCACAGTGGTTAAAATATAACCTAAACCTGCAGTGCTGGCAAGCAGGGCCCAAGCTCAGGCCCCAGCCTGCCCAGGGAAATTAAATTGGGGTTGGGGTAGACAGAACCCTATTACCCTTACTAGTATTATGCCACTAGTTGCTTGCCAATTTGACTCACCACTTTCCCTCCGAATCGGCGAGTATGCAAGGCCGTAGGCACAAGTCAAGTTTCTGTCCTGGTCCTGCACAGGCTGAACTTGGGCCTTTCAGCGTTCACATCACGATATTACGCACGCCGACGCAGCGCATGCACTGGACGCACCCAGGAGATCCTCGCAAGCAGCGTGTTCTGGTACTGCCGAAATGGACTGTCACATCTCACATGGACTGTATGAGATGCGTTCCCCCCCTCCCAGACAGATTAGGCAGTGTGTACAGGGGGACAGCCAATCCCCTCACACCAAGGTAACACTGCCATAACCAGGTATACAGGGGGACAGCCCTCCCCTCACACCAAGGTAACACTGCCATAATAACCAGTACAGGGGGACAGCCAATCCCCTCACACCAAGGCGATAACACTGCCATATAACCAGGTACAGGGGGGAGCCAATCCCCTCACACCAAGTAGGTAACACTGCCATAACCAGGTACAGGGGGACAGCCAATCCCTCACACCAACACGGGGTAACACTGCATAACCAGGTACAGGGGGACAGCCAATCCCCCACACCAAATGGGTAACACTGCACATAACCAGATACAGGGGGACAGCCCAATCCCCTCACACAAGGTGGTTAACACTGCATATAACCAGGTTACAGGGGGGCAGCCAATCCCACACCAAGGTGGTAAACACTGCCATAACATGGTAAGGGGGACAGCCAAATCCCCTCACACCCATCTGGTAACACTGCCATAATGAGGTACAAGGGCGGCAGCGAATCCTCTCACACCAAGTAAACAGGCCGGGTAACATGCCATAACCAGGTACAGGGGGGCACGACGAATCATCTCACACCAAGGTAACACTGCCATAACCAGGCACAGGGGGACAGCCAAACCCTCACACAAAGGTAACACTCTGCCAAACCAGGCTACAGGCGGGGCAGCAAATCCTCACACCAAAGGTAACACTGCCATAACCAGGTACAGGGGGACAGCCAACCCCTCACACAGGTAACACTGCCATAACCAGAGTACAGGGGGCAGCGAATCCTCCACCACGGAGGTAACACGCCATAACCAGGTACAGGGGGGCAGCAAATCCTCTCACATCCAAGGTGAACACTGCCATAACCAGGTTACAGGGGGACAGCCAAATCCCCTCACACCAAGAGGTTAACACCTGCACAATAACAGGTACAGGGGGACAGCCAATCCCCTCACACCAAGGTTAACACTGCCATAACCAGGTACAGGGGGACAGCCAATCCCCTCACACCAAGGTAACAACTGCCATAACCAGGTACAGGAGGACAGCCAATCCCCCACACCAACTGGAACACTGCCATAACCAGGTACAGGGGGGCGCAGCAATCTCCCTGCTGTAGTGTGGCCTCAAGCCTTACTGAAGACAAGACACATGCCTTGGTGCCTTGTGCATAATCACGTCCCTGATTCTTACATCAAAGTATAAGGAGATTCGCCCCTGACATCTTTTTTCCCTTCTGAGTCAAGTTGGCACCATCTGCCGTTGTTAAATTATTACCCAGTAGTAGCAGATTCCCCATAATAAGATAACCATATTAATGGCAGGAAGAGAATGGAAAGTGCTAAACGCGAGGGATCCTCAAACTATGGCCCTCCAGATTGTTAGAAAACTACAACTCCCAGCATTCCCTTCTTTCCAGCATAGTAAGGAATTTGCGGACGTTGAGTTTTCAAACATTCTGGAGAGCCCATCGTTTGAGGAGTGATCCCTGAGCTAAAGTTATTACTAGGCCATCAATCTCCGTAATTAGCCTCTGTCCGCAGTTTGCCCTACGGTAAAGAAAGCAGAAAGAAATTCTAACAAACTCTCCAAACTCCAAGGACCCATAACAACAGTAAATTACTGTATCTTCATTAGCTGACAGATAACTGAATGATTTATAGGTATTGAATTGCGACGTCCATTTGCAGCAGTCCTTTTGCGTTACATGTCCTGCCTTCGCAGTGTACAGATTCAAGCACACGACAATACAGTCGAATAAATATACATCCTTTCTTCTTACGTCGTTTGTCCACTTAAGTTGATAATTATTCTGTTCTTTTTTTTCTTTTCTTTTCTCTCACTTTTTTTCTTTAACTTCCTCTTCTGTTGTCATTTCTCTCTAGCTTTTAATATTTCTTTCTGCTCACTTAGTACACATTTGGATCTGGTTATTTTTGTACTTCATATTAAATTGTTTTTTTTTCTTCAAATTACTGTTTCGCCTTGTGTGTTTCCTTTTTTCTATCTTTCTGACTCTTGCTTTTCGCTATTTCTAAATTTAATACTTGCTGTTCTTGATTGTTTTACATTTTTTTTTCTCTTTTTTTTTGTTTTGGTTTACTTGATTCTCTTTTTTATTTTTTTTTTGTACTTTGCACATTGTTGTTTGTCATATTATTGGCTTATGTTGTCTTTTTTGCTCTTTTCTTCTGCTTCTCTTAAATTATTGAGATCGTTTGCCTCCGTCCCTGACTGCCTCTTTTTTGTAGGATATAGTCATTATTTTGTTTTTTGCTTTTTTATTTTTTCTAGATTTGATCTGTTCCGCTTTCTTTGTTTCTTACGGGTCCATGATTTATGTGGCTTTTACGTGGATTTCTCACTTTTTTTTTGTTTGTTTTTTTGTTTATTTTGAAACATTACTGTTTCGTTTACGTAATCCAGAATTGTTTAGTCTTACTTGTTGATTTCGTACTATGAAGTTTTTTGGGTCTCTTTTGTTTTGTTGTTCTTTTTTTTCCCTTTCTTTTTTTTTTTTTTTCCATTATTTGTTTGTTTTTTTTTTTTTTTTTTTATTTTCGTATTTTACTTCGTTGCGTCTTTTTTATTTTCTTGACCTGTTTGTTTTTCTATATTTTCAATGCTGTTTAATTGTTTAATGTTGCTAGATATTTCTTGACATGTTTCGGAATGAGACAGTTAGATTTATATTTTTCTACTGTCTGTTTCTGACGTAAGTTGTTGGTTTTCTTTAGGTTGTACTACTTTCTTTTTTCGTGGTTGCGATTTTTTTCTCTTTTTTCTATTTTGTCATTGATGTTCGCCATTTTGAGATGTTATTCTATGTCAGTGGTGTGTCAAGAAAAGTTTCATCCGCCATCTCTGTATTGTGATGTTGATCCATTAAATTAAGGTAATGTGTGTGGTGGTTCTTTGCTTTTTTGGCTCGATCTTCCTTTTTCTTCTTCTTTGTGTCTCATCACTTTTTTTTTCCTCCTTGCTTTTTTCGTAGTTTTGTACTTATTAAGTCAAGGAGTTCTTCTCTTTACTAGTTGGTTGCTTCTTTTTTTTTTTCTCCGTTTCCTTCTCTCCTTTTGTATTCAGTTTTTGTGCATTCTTTCCGTTATATTTTTATTGGCACTTTTATCCTTGTGTTGTTGTTTGTTTTTGTTTTTTTTGACTTGAGTTGCGGCCTCATTTGTGTCGTTCAGATTAGAGGCTGAGTGGACGCCCACCAATGGAACTCTGCCACATAAATAAGAAGAAATGTAACCCGCTGCGTGGAAAGACAATCTCAAATTTGAGGCGGGCCACACTGCAAAGAAAACACGGACTTGCATGCCAAATTCATGCACATTTACGCATGGTGCGCTGACCGACATTTTTCAATTATATGACAAAACAAAATGCCCCAAGCACGCAAACGGCAAAAAAGAAACAGCAGGGGTGGTCCCTAAGCCATTACAACTGAGATGTAACAGGGTAAATTCAATAAAAGTTCTTTAGTTTAAAATGTGCACCTAATTTTGCCCCCAACAATCAGATCCTTTTGAACATTTGAAAGAAACATCTGATTGGTTGCGGGTCAAAATAGCCACCCATTTTAAAAGATTAAGAACTTATGAATATCCCTGTTTACTTTTTTATTACAAACCTACACTTCTTCATTGTTTATATTACGTTCACATGAGTACAGCATGAAATTATGGTTTCTCGAATGTTCATACTTAGTGACTGTGAACTAATCCTGTTTTTTTTTTCTGATTCTCTCCAGAAATCTAAACCGGGGTACGATGGCTTGGTGGAGACGTGTACGAAATAAACAGTAGGCAATTACTTTAGTTATTTTAATTACAATCAATTCACCCTAATTAACAAGGATAGATATGCATGTATGCTACAGTGATTAACACTCTTTTTGGCTTTTCAGCCGCCAGCCTTGGAGGAAACTCCCTGTTAGAACGTGTGATAAGTAAGTATGTTCATCTATGGATTGTGATATTCTAAAGCGCAAATAGTTCGGTCTATCTATCTATCTATCTATCTATCTATCTATCTATCTATCTATCTATCATCTATCTATCTATCTATCTGTCTATTATCTATCTATCTATCTATCTATCTATCTATCTATCCATCAATCCATCCATCCATCCATCCATCCATCCATCCATCCATCTATCATCTATCTATCTATCTATCTATCTATCTATCTATCTATCTATCTATCGGTGGGTCTTAAAAAAAGAACTTATTCCTAAGATGTCCCATCTCATGACATGAAATGGCTCAGTAGTTCATTGTCTATTGGTGGTGTTCCTGTAGTGGAATGAGCTTACCACCATTTCCCCACGTCTATTACAGGTACAGGTGTTATTGATAGATGTGTAAACCCATAAGCGAATAATGTGGTACTCATTACAGACATCCTGTAACCATACAGTCATAGGACCTACTCTGTAATTGAAATATTGGATATTGCAAGCACGGGCATAGAAAGGACAGAACCGTGATTCAATAAGACCCCTTAAGTACTATATTATAAGAGATAATGTATCCCCTTTAGTATATTTACGTATTAGAAGTCTTTGTAAAAGGAACACATGTATGTATCATTTAGGTATGCATGTACATAATTCGATTTATAAAGCGCCACTTTGGTACTACACAGCGTGGTAACATTATTGAAACAATATCCCTTGATTAAAGATATTACACGTTTGTAACCATAGACGAAAAAAAAAAGCTGGGGGCTAAGTGCTTTTATAAAGAAGAAAAAAGTGACTTTTGATGCAGTATAATGGAAACAAGGAATAGACAAACGAATCATACAGGTTAGAGAACGCCGTGTGGCACATGGCTCGTTCTACTTCTATTAGATCTTGCCTTGTCTAAATGCTATCCATAAACGGATATGTCTGGTTCAGCTATTTGTAAAAACTAAGGGTGAAACATATACAACACAAGGTTTCTTTTAAATCCTACTTGAACGGTTATGATTACTTCATCACCTACAGGCCATTAGGAAACTACAATATCCAGTATTTACCAATAATTACCAATTAGGTTTATAATAGGCTTCTAAGTCCCAATTGTGGATTATTGTATTGTATAGGAATAATGTATCCTGCTGTTGTACAATTATAAACTTTAATGCTCCTAGAAAGTAAAGGGACAGGGCTGGTTACTTCAGACTTTAGAGATACAATGATCGTCATATAGAATGATGATGTAATAGTTGGCTGCATAAGCAGAACATTTTACTTAACATCAAAAACACTCCCATAGACCACTGGGTGCCTCTTTATTTTGGTACGTCAAATTTGTGATACTGTGTCTTTATGTTATTGTAAAATACCATGTCGGTTCATTATTAACAACCTCATTTGTTATATTTCTACAAAGTCCATCAAGCATTATCAGTATCATAACCCAAGGTTACAGGGGGACAGCCAAACCCTAACACCAATGTAACACTGCCAAACCAGGTACAGGGGACAGCAAACCCTCACACCAAGTAACACCCTGCCTTAACCAGAACAGTGGGGCTGGCCAGCCCCCCACACCAGATAAGTTGTAAATTTTTGCAATGACGGGTTGCCGATTCCGTGACACACAAGGTGTAAGAACACGCCGTCCTCTAGACTTTTTGGCACCTAAAAAATGCTGAACACCACCCCCCACACCCCCCACCACCCCCGTCACTCGTGCCTACCGGAAAGGGGGGGCTTGGGCCGGGAAGGGGGAGGTGGCGGGCCCAGAAGGGGGAGGGGCTAGTAGACGGGCGGGAGAGGAGTGAGCTAGAAGAGAGCGAGCGAAGCGATCATCGAGGAGTCGCGAGTAGCAGCGATACAGATAGAGGCGAGAGAGAGAGCGATAGAGATTTAGTGGAGCCATCCGAGCCATGCCAGCCATAACATCCAGGTCCAGCCAGCAGTCCAGCCGCCAGCCAGCAGCCAGCCAGGCCAGGCAGCCATCCAGCATGCCAGCAAGCCAGCCATCCTAGCCATCCAGAGCTATTAGCTAGCGGGCCCATGACATCTATGATTATTATTCTATCTATGATCTAGCTAGCTCTATCGATCATCTATATAGCTATCTCCGATCTATCTATCTAGCTTATATCTATCTATCTATCTATCTATTCTATCTTCATCTATCATTATCGATCGATCTATCGATCTATAATACTATCATCTTACATTAGATGGGCAGAAGCCAGGGCCTGGCAATTATATTGTTGGAATGGGCTCTGGGCACATTATATTAATTTTATTAATAAATATGCTCAGGCCCCAAACAGAAACCACCCCCCCAAAAACACAAGGATATAATATAATGTGCCCAGCAGCAGTAAGAATTAGATGGGGAAAAACAAGCCATTGACTCACTGCCCAGACCGTACTGTACAAAATGATATCAACTAGGTTATCTGGCATTAATCAGCATAAAAATTCACCCCACCCATCGACAGTTAGAGTTGGGAAAAATTGGCACAAACACATTCCTCCTTCCCCCTCTGAGTTACAGCACCCAAATGTGCCATGGGGGTGAGTGGGATATTGGATGCCTGTGGTGGAAGGGGGGATGTGTATATGTGATGTGCTTGTGTTTCTCGTGCAGCTTGGCACAGTTTAGAGCACTGGCACATACTTATGAGTGATAGTAGCTGGCACAGATTATCGAGCACTGGCACATACTTATAGAGTTATAGAGATGGCACAGTTATATAGCACTGGCACCCTCATACTTTATAGAGTTATTAGAGCTTTGGCACAGTATAGAGCACTGGCACATGCCCTGGCAGGTTCGGCACACACAGCTACAAATTCCCCCCACCATAGCACAATTAGATAGTTGGCAGAGCACCTACCTGATTCCCCCCTGCGCAAGGGCTGTGCCACGTTGCCCACTGCCAAACTTTTAAAGTAAACGTTCTGTGCATCATGGGGGGAGCCTGGGATGCAGTGCTGGTGCGAGGTGCTAGCTAGACCGAGGGGGGGGGGGGGCTAATGCCACAGTAGGCACCAGTGAGTGCTGTAAAATATAACATCCTAAACTGCAGATGCTGGCAAAGCAGGGTCCCAAGATCAGGCCCAGCCTGCACAGGGAAATTAAATGGAGGGGGGGTAGACAAGAACCCATTTACCCTAAATAGTATTATGCACTAGTGGCCTTGCCAATTTGACTCACCACTTTCCCCGATATCGGAGAGTGTATGCAAGGCCGTAGGCACAAGTTCAAGTTTTCGTCCTGGTCCTGCACCAGCGCTGAACTTGGGCTCTTTCAGCGTGTCACATCACGATATACGCACGCCGACGCAGAGCATTGAACTGGACGCACCCCAGGACGATCCTCGCAAGCAGCGTGTTCTCCGGTACTGCCGAAATGACTGTAAATCTCAAATGGACTGCTATAAGATGGTTCCCCCCTCCCAGAGCAGATAGGCAGTGTGTACAGGGGACAGCCATCCACTCACACCAAGGGTGCGGTAACAATCCATAACCAGTTTACAGTGGGGACAGACCAATCCCCTCACACCAAGGTGAACACTGCCCATAACCAGATACAGCGGGGACAGCCAATCCCCTCACACAAAGGTCACACTGCCATAACAACGGTACAGGGGGGCAGCAATCACTCACACCAAAGGTAACACCGACATAACCAGGTACAGGGGCGAAGCCCAATCCCCTCACCACCATAGGTTAACAACGACCATAATCAGGTACAGGGGGCACGAAATCCATATCAAAACCAAGGTAGGTAACACTGCCATAACCAGTACAGGGGGGGCAGCGACATCAACTCACACACAAGGTACAACACTGCCATAAACCAGGCACAGAGGGTAAAGCCAAAACCACTAACACAAAGGGTCAACACTGCCATAACAAGGTAAAGGGAGGCAGCGGAATCCTCTTCACCCCAATCCCGGTAAAGGTAACACTGCCATAACCAGGTACAGGGGGACGAGCCCCAATCCCCTCACCACAAAGGACACTGCCATAACTGGTACAGGGGGGACAGCAAATCCCTCACACCAACGGGGAAACCACTGCAATAACAGGTACAGGGGGACAGCCAATCCCCTCACACCAAGGTAACACTGCCATAACCTGGTACAGGGGGACAGCCAATCCCCTCACACCATGGTTACACTGCCATAGCCAGGTACAGGGGGGCAGCGAATCCTCTCACACCAAGGTAACACTGCCATAACCAGGTACAGGGGGGCAGCGAATCATCTCACACCAAAGTAACACTGCCATAACCAGGCACAGGGGGACAGCCAAACCCCTCACACCAAGGTAACACTGCCATAACCAGGTACAGGGGGGCAGCGAATCCTCTCACACCAAGGTAACACTGCCATAACCAGGTACAGGGGGACAGCCAATCCCCTCACACCAAGGTAACACTGCCATAACCAGGTACAGTGGGACAGCCAATCCCCTCACACCAAGGTAACACTGCCATAACCAGGTGGTGGGTCTTAAAAAAAGAACTTATTCCTAAGATGTCCCATCTCATGACATGAAATGGCTCAGTAGTTCATTGTCTATTGGTGGTGTTCCTGTAGTGGAATGAGCTTACCACCATTTCCCCACGTCTATTACAGGTACAGGTGTTATTGATAGATGTGTAAACCCATAAGCGAATAATGTGGTACTCATTACAGACATCCTGTAACCATACAGTCATAGGACCTACTCTGTAATTGAAATATTGGATATTGCAAGCACGGGCATAGAAAGGACAGAACCGTGATTCAATAAGACCCCTTAAGTACTATATTATAAGAGATAATGTATCCCCTTTAGTATATTTACGTATTAGAAGTCTTTGTAAAAGGAACACATGTATGTATCATTTAGGTATGCATGTACATAATTCGATTTATAAAGCGCCACTTTGGTACTACACAGCGTGGTAACATTATTGAAACAATATCCCTTGATTAAAGATATTACACGTTTGTAACCATAGACGAAAAAAAAAAGCTGGGGGCTAAGTGCTTTTATAAAGAAGAAAAAAGTGACTTTTGATGCAGTATAATGGAAACAAGGAATAGACAAACGAATCATACAGGTTAGAGAACGCCGTGTGGCACATGGCTCGTTCTACTTCTATTAGATCTTGCCTTGTCTAAATGCTATCCATAAACGGATATGTCTGGTTCAGCTATTTGTAAAAACTAAGGGTGAAACATATACAACACAAGGTTTCTTTTAAATCCTACTTGAACGGTTATGATTACTTCATCACCTACAGGCCATTAGGAAACTACAATATCCAGTATTTACCAATAATTACCAATTAGGTTTATAATAGGCTTCTAAGTCCCAATTGTGGATTATTGTATTGTATAGGAATAATGTATCCTGCTGTTGTACAATTATAAACTTTAATGCTCCTAGAAAGTAAAGGGACAGGGCTGGTTACTTCAGACTTTAGAGATACAATGATCGTCATATAGAATGATGATGTAATAGTTGGCTGCATAAGCAGAACATTTTACTTAACATCAAAAACACTCCCATAGACCACTGGGTGCCTCTTTATTTTGGTACGTCAAATTTGTGATACTGTGTCTTTATGTTATTGTAAAATACCATGTCGGTTCATTATTAACAACCTCATTTGTTATATTTCTACAAAGTCCATCAAGCATTATCAGTATCATAACCCAAGGTTACAGGGGGACAGCCAAACCCTAACACCAATGTAACACTGCCAAACCAGGTACAGGGGACAGCAAACCCTCACACCAAGTAACACCCTGCCTTAACCAGAACAGTGGGGCTGGCCAGCCCCCCACACCAGATAAGTTGTAAATTTTTGCAATGACGGGTTGCCGATTCCGTGACACACAAGGTGTAAGAACACGCCGTCCTCTAGACTTTTTGGCACCTAAAAAATGCTGAACACCACCCCCCACACCCCCCACCACCCCCGTCACTCGTGCCTACCGGAAAGGGGGGGCTTGGGCCGGGAAGGGGGAGGTGGCGGGCCCAGAAGGGGGAGGGGCTAGTAGACGGGCGGGAGAGGAGTGAGCTAGAAGAGAGCGAGCGAAGCGATCATCGAGGAGTCGCGAGTAGCAGCGATACAGATAGAGGCGAGAGAGAGAGCGATAGAGATTTAGTGGAGCCATCCGAGCCATGCCAGCCATAACATCCAGGTCCAGCCAGCAGTCCAGCCGCCAGCCAGCAGCCAGCCAGGCCAGGCAGCCATCCAGCATGCCAGCAAGCCAGCCATCCTAGCCATCCAGAGCTATTAGCTAGCGGGCCCATGACATCTATGATTATTATTCTATCTATGATCTAGCTAGCTCTATCGATCATCTATATAGCTATCTCCGATCTATCTATCTAGCTTATATCTATCTATCTATCTATCTATTCTATCTTCATCTATCATTATCGATCGATCTATCGATCTATAATACTATCATCTTACATTAGATGGGCAGAAGCCAGGGCCTGGCAATTATATTGTTGGAATGGGCTCTGGGCACATTATATTAATTTTATTAATAAATATGCTCAGGCCCCAAACAGAAACCACCCCCCCAAAAACACAAGGATATAATATAATGTGCCCAGCAGCAGTAAGAATTAGATGGGGAAAAACAAGCCATTGACTCACTGCCCAGACCGTACTGTACAAAATGATATCAACTAGGTTATCTGGCATTAATCAGCATAAAAATTCACCCCACCCATCGACAGTTAGAGTTGGGAAAAATTGGCACAAACACATTCCTCCTTCCCCCTCTGAGTTACAGCACCCAAATGTGCCATGGGGGTGAGTGGGATATTGGATGCCTGTGGTGGAAGGGGGGATGTGTATATGTGATGTGCTTGTGTTTCTCGTGCAGCTTGGCACAGTTTAGAGCACTGGCACATACTTATGAGTGATAGTAGCTGGCACAGATTATCGAGCACTGGCACATACTTATAGAGTTATAGAGATGGCACAGTTATATAGCACTGGCACCCTCATACTTTATAGAGTTATTAGAGCTTTGGCACAGTATAGAGCACTGGCACATGCCCTGGCAGGTTCGGCACACACAGCTACAAATTCCCCCCACCATAGCACAATTAGATAGTTGGCAGAGCACCTACCTGATTCCCCCCTGCGCAAGGGCTGTGCCACGTTGCCCACTGCCAAACTTTTAAAGTAAACGTTCTGTGCATCATGGGGGGAGCCTGGGATGCAGTGCTGGTGCGAGGTGCTAGCTAGACCGAGGGGGGGGGGGGGCTAATGCCACAGTAGGCACCAGTGAGTGCTGTAAAATATAACATCCTAAACTGCAGATGCTGGCAAAGCAGGGTCCCAAGATCAGGCCCAGCCTGCACAGGGAAATTAAATGGAGGGGGGGTAGACAAGAACCCATTTACCCTAAATAGTATTATGCACTAGTGGCCTTGCCAATTTGACTCACCACTTTCCCCGATATCGGAGAGTGTATGCAAGGCCGTAGGCACAAGTTCAAGTTTTCGTCCTGGTCCTGCACCAGCGCTGAACTTGGGCTCTTTCAGCGTGTCACATCACGATATACGCACGCCGACGCAGAGCATTGAACTGGACGCACCCCAGGACGATCCTCGCAAGCAGCGTGTTCTCCGGTACTGCCGAAATGACTGTAAATCTCAAATGGACTGCTATAAGATGGTTCCCCCCTCCCAGAGCAGATAGGCAGTGTGTACAGGGGACAGCCATCCACTCACACCAAGGGTGCGGTAACAATCCATAACCAGTTTACAGTGGGGACAGACCAATCCCCTCACACCAAGGTGAACACTGCCCATAACCAGATACAGCGGGGACAGCCAATCCCCTCACACAAAGGTCACACTGCCATAACAACGGTACAGGGGGGCAGCAATCACTCACACCAAAGGTAACACCGACATAACCAGGTACAGGGGCGAAGCCCAATCCCCTCACCACCATAGGTTAACAACGACCATAATCAGGTACAGGGGGCACGAAATCCATATCAAAACCAAGGTAGGTAACACTGCCATAACCAGTACAGGGGGGGCAGCGACATCAACTCACACACAAGGTACAACACTGCCATAAACCAGGCACAGAGGGTAAAGCCAAAACCACTAACACAAAGGGTCAACACTGCCATAACAAGGTAAAGGGAGGCAGCGGAATCCTCTTCACCCCAATCCCGGTAAAGGTAACACTGCCATAACCAGGTACAGGGGGACGAGCCCCAATCCCCTCACCACAAAGGACACTGCCATAACTGGTACAGGGGGGACAGCAAATCCCTCACACCAACGGGGAAACCACTGCAATAACAGGTACAGGGGGACAGCCAATCCCTCAACACCAAGGTAACACTGCCTAACCAGGACAGGGGGACCAGCAAGCCCACTCACCACCAAGTAACACTGCCATAACCAGGTACAGGGGGGAACAGCCATCCCTTCACAACCAAGGTAAACACTGCCATAACCAGGTACAGGGCGGACAGCCAATCCCTCACACCAAGGTAACACTGCCATACCAGGTACGGGGGACAGCCAATCACCTCACACCAAGGTAACCATGGCCATAACCAGTACAGGGGGGGTCAGCCCAATCCCCTCACACCAAGGTGGTAAACACTGCCATAACCAGGTACAGGGGGACAGCCAATCCCTGCACACCATGGAAACATGCCTAACCAGGTAAAGGGGGACAGCCAATCCCCTCACACACAATGGTATCCGGTAACACTGCCATAACCAGGTACAGGAGGACAGCCCCATCCCTCACACCAAGGCAACACTGCCATAACCAGGTGACCAGGGGGCAAGACAATCTCCCCGCTGTATAGTGTGGCCTCAGCCTTTATGAAGACAAGACACAGGCAGTGGTTGCCTTGTGCCATAATCCGTCCATGATTTATTACATCAAAGTATAAGGAGATTCGCCCATGACATTTTTTTTTTCCTCTGAAGTTAAGGTGGCACCATCGGCCATGTTACATTATACACCGTAGAGGCAGTAGCAGATCCCCAATATGATAACCATATTAATGATGGCAGGAATGGAAAGTGCTAAACGCAGGGATCCTCAAACTATGGCCCTCCAGATGTTAGAAAACTACAACTCCCAGCATTCCCTTCTTTCCAGCTATAGTAATGGAATTCTGGGAGTTGTAGTTTTCAAACATCTGGAGGCCCATAGTTTGAGGATCCCTGAGCTAAAGTCTTACTAGGCCATCAATCTCCGTAATTAGCCTCTGTCCGCAGTTTGCCCTACGTTAAATGAAATGCAGAAATTCTAACAAACTCTCCAAACTCCAATGGCCATAACAACAGTAAATACTGTATCTTCATTAGCTGACAGATAACTGAATGATTTATAGGTATTGAATTGGCGTCCATTTGCATGATCCTTTCTGGTTACATCGTCCTGCTTCGCAGTGTAACATGATCAAGCGCCAAGACAGCTCCGCACATAAATAATCAATGAATAAGAAAAAATCCGACCGGTTGGAGAAAAATGACAGTTACAAAGTTACAATACATGGGGGATTTGTTCTGTTTCCCACGTTTTTTTTACTGGTAATTTATGCTGCAGTTGTAATTCAACTCCCCAATAGTAAATTACTGATCAGCATTTACAAATGATATATAGGATTGATATCGTAATATAACAGTGTCGATCCTTTATTAATACCATCACGGGTCCCTTTTCAGCGATGCTCTATTATTTACTTCTATCTTTTAATTAATGGAAACCGATAGTAAATAAAATAATACTGTAAGTCTGGAAACTTCCTTCTGGTTGGCATGACGACATCACAAGCTCATTTGCATAATTAGTGCAAAACAACAAAGACATCACAGTGTCATTTGCATAACTGGTCACTGATTGGATGTGTTATGCCCATGATGACATCACTATCACCAAGGCTATAAATAGTGCAGATCAAGAACAGGAAATCATTTGTGTCGTTCAGATTAGAGGTGAGTGGAAGCACCAAGGCATCTCTGCACATAAATAAGAAGAAATGTAACCAGATGGAAAGAAATCTCAATTTGGGCACGGCCACACTGCAACGCAAACACGGAATTGCATGCAATTTCATTGCATTTACGCATGGTGCGCTGCCGCATTTTCAATTATATGAAAAAAAATGCAAGCGCAAACGCAAAAAAGCACAGCAGTGTGGCCTAGCCCTTACAACTTGAGATTACAGGGTTATTCAATAAAAGTTCTTATCGTTTAAAATGGTGCTAATTTTAGTTTTTTTGGCTGGAGTTACCCTTTAAAACTCATTCTATTATAAAGACTGGGACTTTTACTTAACAGAGAACTGATGTTGTTAAATTACCAGTTAAAATCTCTTGATGTTTTATCATACAAGAGGAAGAAGAGAACGAATCAGAGAAAGAAGAAAAGAAAGAAGAGAAAGAAACCGAAGTCAAAGCAGAAACATGGGAAGACCAAAGCCAAAGAAAGAAACCGAAGTCAAAGCAGAAACATGGGAAGACCAAAGCCAAGTCTCTAAAATATCATTAATAGCCATACAACAGGAAGAAGAGAACGAATCAGAGAAAGAAGAAGAGAAAGAAACCGAAGTCAAAGCAGAAACATGGGGAGACCAAAGACAAGTCTCTAAAATATCATTAATAGCCATACAAGAGGAAGAAGAGAACGAATCAGAGAAAGAAGAAAAGAAAGAAGAGAAAGAAACCGAAGTCAAAGCAGAAACATGGGAAGACCAAAGCCAAAGAAAGAAACCGAAGTCAAAGCAGAAACATGGGAAGACCAAAGCCAAGTCTCTAAAATATCATTAATAGCCATCTATCTATCTATCTATCTATCTATCTATCTATCTATCTATCATCTTACATTAGATGGGCAGCAGACAGGGCCTGGGCACATTATTTTAATTATTATGTCTGCTGGGCACATGGAAAACTTGGCACAACACATTCCCCCTTCCCCCTGCCCTGGCACCGGTACAGCAGTACAGCACACAAATATAACCTAAACCTGCAGTGCAGGCAAGCAGGGCCCATTCTCAGGCCCCAGCCTGCCCAGGGAAATTAAATTGGGGTTGGGGTAGACAGAACCCTATTACCCTTGACTCACCACTTTCCCTCCAACTCCGAGTCGACGAGTATGCAAGGCATTTCTGTCCTGGTCCTGACGACAAAGGGAAACTAAGATACAATAGATAAATAAGGAATAATACGGTATTTTCTTTCTGTATTTAGTCTCCCAACAAGGTCTTGACCCTTCAACAACAGCTTGGAAAGGGGGAACACGCTCAAGTGTTTAAGGTAAGTTACTTACTAAATAGGAATAGTACCCTCCAAAACCCCACTTGTGTTTTAATCTTACCATTCCCCGATGCGCCCACACCCACAGTTATAGGAACTTACCAATAGCCAATCCCTCCCTAGAAGAGGAGGATGCTGCAAACTGTTTAAGAACTGATGTTGTTAAATTACCAGTTAAAATCTCTTGATGTTTTATGTGTTTAACAAGGTACAAATGGAGTTAAAGGGAAGAAATATGAAGGTCAATTAGCTGCTCTGATTCTATTTCATTTTTCCTTTCAGTATTAAACAAAGAAGATCTGTGTTCGTACATTCAGACGTCCAGCAAATTGTAAGTGTCTCGCTAACCTATTCAATATTGGTTAGCACAAGTTTAATCCCTATTTTTAACACAGCACACGTGGGTAAATCAGGCCTACAGGCTCCTGACTCCTAAATCCAGAGCTAAATGTAGATAAGTAAGGGATGGTAGTTTAAATTTGGGTTGTTTAAAGGGGAACAAAAGCCTATGAATGGGCATGTGTACGGCCTTTAATCTCCCTTTGGCTGTAACCTATGAATGGGCATGTGTACGGCCTTTAATCTCCCTTTGGCTGTAACCCGGGTGAGGTTTACCTCTGGGAGTCCAACAGGTAGTTTGGATACGGGTGAGGTTTACCTCTGGGAGTCCAACAGGTAGTTTGGATACCTCCTAGCTGCAGTGTCGCTCTGTACCGGACCGCTCTGGCCCCACCCCCTCCACTTGGAAACTGGGATGGCCATGGGGAGGGGGCAGGACCGGAGAGAAGCAGCAGCAGCTAATAGGTAAGTATCCAAACTACCTGTTGGACTCCCAGAGGTAAACCTCACCCGGGTGTAACACTGCCATAAACAGATACAGGGGGACAGCCAATCCCTCCACACCAAGGTAACACTGCATAACCAGGTACAGGGGGGCAGCCCATCCCCTCACACCAAGGTAACACTGCATAACCAGGTACAGGGGGACAGCCAATCCCCTCACACCAGGAACACTGCCATAACAGGTACAGGGGGCAGCGCAATCCTCACACCAAGGTAAAATGCCATAACCAGGTACAGAGGGGGCAGCGAATCATCTCACACAAGGTAACACTGCCATAACCAGGCAAGGGGACAGCCAAACCCTCACACCAAGGTAACACTGCCATAACCAGGTACAGGGGGGCAGCGATCCTCTCACACCAAGGTAACACGCCATAACCAGGTACAGGGGACAGCCAATCCCCTCACCACCAAGGTAACACATGCCATAACCGTACAGGGGACAGCCAATCCCCTCACACCAAGGTAACACTGCCATAACCAGGTACCGGGGGACAGCCAATCCCTCACACCAAGGTAACCATGCCACAACCAGGTACAGGGGGACAGCCAATCCCCTCACACCAAGTAACACTGCCATAACCAGGTACAGGGGGGCAGCCAATCCCCTCACACCAAGGTAAACACTGCATAACCAGGTACAGGGGGACAGCCAATCCCCTCACACCAAGGTAAACTGCCATAACCAGGTACAGGGGGACAGCCAATCACCTCACACCAAGGTAACACTGCCAATAACCAGGTACAGGGGGGCAGCCCAATCCCCTCACACCACCGGTAACACTGCCATAACCAGGTACAAGGGGGACCGCAATCCCTCACACCATGGTAAACACTGCCAACCAGGTAAGGGGGACAGCCAACCCCACACCAAGGGTAACACTGCCATAACCAGGTACAGGAGGACAGCCAATCCCCTCACACCAAGGTAACACTGCCATAACCAGGTACAGGGGGGCAGCCAATCTCCCTGCTGTAGTGTGGCCTCAGCCTTACTGAAGACAAGACACAGGCCTTGGTTGCCTTGTGCATAATCCGTCCCTGATTCTTTACATCAAAGTATAAGGAGATTCGCCTGACATCTTTTTTTCTCCTTGAGTCTAGTTGGCACCATCTGCCATGTTAAATTATACCCAGTAGTAGCAGATTCCCCAATAAGATAACCATATTAATGGCAGGAATGGAAAGTGCTAAACGCAGGGATCCTCAAACTATGGCCTCCAGATGTTAGAAAACTACAACTCCCAGCATTCCCTTCTTTCCAGCTATAGTAATGGAATTCTGGGAGTTGTAGTTTTCAAACATCTGGAGGCCCATAGTTTGAGGATCCCTGAGCTAAAGTCTTACTAGGCCATCAATCTCCGTAATTAGCCTCTGTCCGCAGTTTGCCCTACGTTAATGAAATGCAGAAATTCTAACAAACTCTCCAAACTCCAATGGCCAAAAACAGTAAATACTGGATCTTCATAGCTGACAGATAACTGAATGATTTATAGGTATGAATTGGCGTCCATTTGCATGATCCTTTCTGGTTACAATCGTCCTGCTTCGCAGTGGTAACATGATCAAGCGCCAAGACAGCTCCGCACATAAATAATCAAAAATAAGAAAAAATCCGACCGGTTGGAGAAAAATGACAGTTACAAAGTTACAATACATGGGGGATTTGTTCTGTTTCCACGTTTTTTTACTGGTAATTTATGCTGCAGTTGTAATTCAACTCCCCAATAGTAAATTACTGATCAGCATTTACAATGATATATAGGATTGATATCGTAATAACAGTGTCGATCCTTATTAATACCATCACGGGTCCCTTTTCAGCGATGCTATTATTTACTTCTATCTTTTAATTAATGGAAACCGATAGTAAATAAAATAATACTGTAAGTCTGGAAACTTCCTTCTGGTTGGCATGACGACATCACAAGCTCATTTGCATAATTAGTGCAAAACAACAAAGACATCACCAGTGTCATTTGCATAAATGGTCACTGATTGGATGTGTTTGCCCATGATGACATCACTATCACCAAGGCTATAAATAGTGCAGATCAAGAACAGGAAATCATTTGTGTCGTTCAGATTAGAGGTGAGTGGAAGCACCAAGGCATCTCTGCACATAAATAAGAAGAAATGTAACCAGATGGAAGAATCTCAATTTGGGCACGGCCACACTGCAACGCAAACACGGAATTGCCTGCAATTTCATGCATGTACGCATGGTGCGCTGCCGCATTTTCAATTATATGAAAAAAAATGCAAGCGCAAACGCAAAAAAGCACAGCAGTGTGGCCTAGCCCTTACAACTTGAGATTACAGGGTTATTCAATAAAAGTTCTTATCGTTTAAAATGGTGCTAATTTTGCCCCAACCAATCAGATCTTATGTAACATTTGAAAGCTAACATCTGATTGGTTGGGGCAAAATTAGCACCATTTTAAAAGATAAGAACTTTTATTGAATCTCCCTGTTATTTTTTATTTACAAACACACTTCTTCATTGTTTAATTTACGTCACATGGTACAGAGATAATATTGTTTTCGAATTGTTCATACTTAGTGAATGTGAACTAATCCTGTTTTTTCTGATTTCTCTCCAGAATCTAAACGGTACGATGGCTGGTGGAGACGTTTACGAAATAAAGTAGGAATTCAACTTATTTTTATTTTAATTACAATCTAATTAACCCTAATTAACCAAGTAGATATGATATGTACAGTGATAACACTCCTTTTTTGTCTTTTTAGCGTGAGAAACCCCTTTCAGAACGTTATAAGGTGATTATGTTCATTATGGATTGTGTATTTCTATAGGGACACTTGGAAAGGCAGCACTGCACAATATTCCAATAAATACAACACACAAAGGGAAACTAAGATACAATAGATAAATAAGGAATAATAATACGGTATTTCTTGTTTTTAGTTCCCGATAACCTGACCCTTCAACAAAACTGCTGGCAAGGGGGAACACGCTCAAGTGTTTAAGGTAATTACTTACAAATAGGAATAGTCTTAAAGGGCAACTCCAGCCAAGGAATTAGCATCATTATCCTCAAAACTCCCACGCAACGTTATAGGAACTTACCAATAGCCAATCCCTCGCCAGAAGCCCCCTCCTCGGATCCTGTTGACCTGGTTAAGAGTGTGCTCAGTAGCAAAATATCATGAAGAGAGGAGGTGTGCAAAGGAAATGGCGGTGGGAATGGTGAGATAAAACCCTTAGTTTTTTTGGCTGGAGTTACCCTTTAAAACTCATTCATTATAAAGACTGGGACTTTTACTTAACAGAGAACTGATGTTGTAAATTACCAGTTAAAATCTCTTGATGTTTTATTTCCAGGGTCACCATAAGAAGAAAGGGCAAGTGGCAGTCAAAGTGGTGGATCTCAATGGGGTAAAATATTTTTTAATTATCTAATAGTGAACCGTGTAAAGCTAAACGCAGAACAAACACAAGATGGCTTTGTGTAGATATTGTTTGATTCCCAGTAACTCCAGTATAGAGACATTTTCCTATTCATTGTCTCTGTGTTCTTCTGTGGTTAAATGTGTCTGTTTCCCTCTATCAAATGAAGAATATGCCCGGGCAGAAGTGGAGATGCTAAAGGCTCTAAGCATCCCAACATCGTGGCCTACAAGGGGGCATATTACAAGGCTCCATCTATTAACAATGACCACCCCCAGCTCTGGGTAAGTAGCTGTTGTGCTGCATTATACCAAGTGTGATGACTCTCCTGCCCAAAATACCTTTTCTTGGCTGCGTCAATGGGATCTTAGTTAACCAACAGACTAACGGGCCGATGTAGTTAGGAAAAGTGCTCTACTTACCGGACCGTGATCCCACGATGCTACAAAATCCATTGCAAGAATTACTGCACCGGGGATCCGGTCAGGTAGACGTGCACCATATAGGAGAGACGTTTAGACGCAAAGACGTTAAGACGCAAATCTTTGTGCAAATCTTAACTTAGGCTAAGCCGCGCTTTTTCCAAAAATGTTGGAAATAGCACAGCCACCGCAGAATTAGTGTTAAACCAGACTAACCAATAATGCATCAGGTATACACTAATTAAGCCGGATAGCGGTCATTATAACATCGTCTCCTAAATACCATATGGTGCATCTACTAATAATACATTCTAATGGAATTTCTCCTGCACTCCCCTTAATTTGTCCGATTTAACCATTTCTGTTCCAGATTCTTATGGAATTCTGCAGTGGAGAGACATTGGAGATGTGTTTCAGAATGCCCACATAAAACGTGATCCAGCCTTCCATATACGATACACGTGCAGGAAAATATTAAAGGTAAAACTAGCTAATTCCTCTGTTTGGACATGTATAAACACATAGTTTCATTTGCTTTTTACAAATAGGAATAAATCCTAGTAGCAAACCTCTCCATATTTCCCCTATTGTCTGTAGGCGCTGAAATATCTACATAAGAAGGGCATCGTTCACCGTGACATTAAACCGTCCACACATGGTGAGGAAAGGCAGGTGTGAAAAATAAGTGAGTAACACTCTGTGTTCTAAGGGCCACTAGTGTCAGAGCAGACCATCTGTATCTTAGACTTTAGGTATCAGTGTAAGAGAAATGTACTAATGGGGAGTCTGGGTAATTTGTCATTTCAGTCGACCTTGGAGCATCTAAAATAAACTCCAAATAGGCAGGTGTTCTGGGTGTGCAGGAACTGCTCTGTTCATGGCTCGGAGGTGGTGGAAGACGGTCCGCAGGATATGACTGCAGGTAAGACTTGTCATTATTACTATGTAGTGATTAACGTGAATCCAACCAACCTAATTCTAGATTGTACTGGGGAAATGAGTGCTAACGTAATGTATTTATTGGCAGTGCGACATATGGTCCCTTGGAGCGATGGCCCTCCTACTAGCAGAAAGAAGTGTTGTAAGTAAAATGTATTTCAATCATTTCCTATATACGTGGTAACAAGGTACAAATGGAGTTAAAGGGAAGATATGAAGGTAAATAAGCTGCTCTGATTCTATTTCAGTTTCCCCTTCGGTATTAAAAGAAGAAGATGTGCATTTGTACATTCAGACGTCCAGCAAATTGTAAGTGTCTCTCCTATTGGACCTTTGTGATATTCCAGTCCTTACATTATTAGTAATCATGTATGGCACTGTTGGTCTGTATGAATTATACACATTATTTACAGCGACCATTCTGATTTTTATTGTCAGGTCAGGAACCTTCCGCTCCTTTCTAATGCAATGTTTAAGGACGAACCCAGATGAAAGGCCTAGCGCAAGGAGATGTGGAAAATCCATTTGACAGGATGTGCCTGTCAAATACATCAAACCCAGATCAGAAATTACTTCTACTACAAGCAGAATGTGACAGATTATCATAGGCTAGGTAAAGAAAAAACCACTGTACGAAAACACCAACACATGATAGTCCCATGTCCATTCTGAGAAGGGGATTAGACAAATTTGAGTTTGGTAATGAGCTGTAGACTAACCATTATTAACATTTGGTGGTCACAGCTGATATGGCCTCATCGGGGAGGGAACACCATCTAATGTAGTTAGATAAGATTTACAGTGGAATTAAGTAAAGGATAATAGAGGACAAGATTTAATAATTCAATGTGATATTAATATAAACTATATATATCAACTCCTTTATAGCTGATCTAGAGGAGCCCCAACAGGAAGCCCAAGTCAAAGCAGAAACAGAAACATGGGAAGTCCAAAGACAAGTCTCTAAAATATCATTAATAGCCATACAAGAGGAAGAAGAGAACGAATCAGAGAAAGAAGAAAAGAAAGAAGAGAAAGAAACCGAAGTCAACGCAGAAACATGGGAAGACCAAAGCCAAGTCTCTAAAATATCATTAATAGCCATACAACAGGAGAAGAGAAACGAATCAGGAAAGAAGAAGAGAAAGAAACCGAAGTCAAAGCAGAAACATGGGAGACCAAAGACACAAGTCTCTAAAATATCATTAATAGCTACAAGGAAGAGAGAACGAATCAGAGAAAAGAAAGAAAGAGAGAGAAAGAAGAAACCGAAGTCAAGCAGAGACATGGGAAGACCAAAGCCACACTCTAAATATCATTAATAGCATTACAACAGGAAGAAGAGAACGAATCAGAGAAAGAAGAAGAGAAAGAAGAAGAGAAATATGACAATGAAGACTCGGTATGTATTACCTGTAGGACAGATCAGTGGTCGGCAGCATGATAATTTCTCCAACCACATGCCATTATGTGCCTTTAGGGGTTTCTTAACCAGGGGTCCATGTTCAAATAGCAAAGCTGGACCCCTCATCTTTAATGTAGGCAGGGCCGGATTTCCAACTAGGCACCTGATGCGGGGCACGGGGGGGGGGCACAAGTGCTTGCACATATTTTTCCCTCTCCCCTTCTCTTGCAGTGCACACCACCACAAGGATAGTTGTGCAGTGGGTGTGACCAGAATTAGGTGTGGATAATGGTGGGTGTGGCTAGTAGTGGGTGGGGATTAAGGTAGGAACTATTTGTGCCTATAGGCTCCCAACACCTAAATCGAGCTCTGAATGCAGATAAGGAAGGGGTAGCATTTAGTCTAAATTTAGATTGTTTAAAGGGGAACAAAAGCCTTAAGGTTCGTACACTCATGCGATCATGGGGGCTCTACCCGCAATGCTTGATGTGTATCAAGGGCCATTTCGGCCAACTATTGGTAAGTGTATGGGCGCTCAGTCGGGCATCATTGATAAATAAGAAAAAATTTAACCAGATGGGGAAAAAAACTAATTTACAATATTAATAGAACTTGAGCTACATTTAGCCTTTATTATACTTTATTTTTTATTTACTAACAAACTTTATTATATTTTACATCACATGGTACTGAGATAATGTTGTTTTAGAATTGTTCATACTTAGGGAACGTGAAATAATCCTGTTTTTTTCTCATTTTCTCTCCAGGCCTGTTTAAGAAATCCAAATGGTCCAATGAGTTGGTGGAGACGCTTAACAAATAAAGTAATAATTCAATTTTATTTTAATATAATTACAATCTAATTAACCCTAATTAACCAAGTAGATGTGATATGTACAGTGATTAACACTCCTTTTTTGTCTTTTCAGCGTGAGAAACCCCTTTCAGAACGTTATAAGGTAATTATGTTCATTATGGATTGTGTATTTCTATAGGGACACTTGGAAAGGCAGCACTGCACAATATTCCAATAAACACAATCCACACAAAGGGAAACTAAGATACAATAGATAAATAAGGAATAATACGGTATTTTCTTTCTGTATTTAGTCTCCCAACAAGGTCTTGACCCTTCAACAACAGCTTGGAAGGGGGAACCCGCTCAAGTGTGTTAAGGTAATTACTTACTAAATAGGAATAGTCTTAAAGGGCAACTCAGCCAAGAAAAAGGTTTTAGCTTCATTACCCTCCAAAACCACTTGTGTTTTAATCTTACCCTTCCCCGTGCTCCAACCAACAGTATAGGAATGCTACCATAGACAATCCCTCCCTAGAAGTCCCACCTCCTCTGATTTGTTGTGCGAGCTGGTTATGAGTGTGCTCAGGAGCAGAGTGTGCTCGTCAGTAATGTCTGTCAGCCATTTGCCATGATGACACAGTTGTGACCTTGAATAATAGTCGTTATCATGAAGAGAGGAGGATGCTGCAACTGTTTAAGAACTGATGTTGTTAAATTTCCAGTTAAAACCTCTTGATGTTTTATTTCCAGGGTCACCATAAGAAGAAAGGGCAAGTGGCAGTCAAAGTGGTGGATCTCAATGGGGTAAAATATTGTTTAATTATCTAATAGTGAACGGTAAAGCTAAACGCAGAACAAAACAAGATGGCTTTGTGTAGATTATTGTTTGATTCCCAGTAACTCCAGTATAGAGAAATTTCCTATTCATTGTCTCTGTGTTCTCTCGTGGTTTAAATGTGTCTGTTTCCCTCTATCAGAATGAAGAATATGCCCGGGCCGAAGTGGAGATGCCTAAAGGGCTCTAAGCATCCCAACATCGTGGCCTACAAGGGGGCATATACAAGGCTCCATCTATTACAATGACCACCCCAGCTCTGGGTAAGTAGCGTTTGCTGCTGCATTATTACCAAATTGTGACTCTCGCCCAAAATACTTTTCTTGGCTGCGGTCAATGGGATCTTTAGTTTGCCAACAGACTAAACGGCCGATGTAGTTAGAAAAGTTGCTCTACTTACCGGACCGTGATCCCACGATGCTATAAAATCCATTGCAAGAATTACTGCACCGCGGATCCGGTGAGGGTAAACGTGCGCAAAGAAGAGGCGTTAAGATTCACACAAAAATGTTAGGAAGTGGCCACGGCCACCACAGAATTAGTGTTAAACCAGAACTAACCGTTACATCGTGTACAGTGGGTTATATATACTAATCTGCCCAGATAGCGGTCATTATAACATTGCCTCCTAATACTGTACTAATACATTCTAATGGAATTTTTCACTGCACTCACCCTTGATTTGTCCAATTTATCCCTTTTGTTCCAGATTGTCATGGAAAAACTGCTATTGAGAAACATTGGATAAATGTATGAGGATGGCCACTAGGATGTGATCCAGCCTTTATATACCGATACATGTGCAGGGAAATATTAAAGGTAAAAACTAGCTAATTCCTCTTGTTTGGAACATGTATACAAATAGTTTCATTTGCTTTTTACAAATAGGAATAAATCCTTAGTAGCTAAACCTCTCCCTTTTCCCCTATTGTCTGTAGCGCTGTGAAATCTCTACATAAGAAGGGCATCGTTCACCGTTGACAAAACCGTCCAACATCATGGTGACGGAGAAGCAGGTGTGAAACTAAGTGAGTAAACACTCTGTGTTCTAAGGGCCACTAGTGCTCAGAGCAGACCATCTGTATCTTAGACTTTAGGTATCAGTGTAAAGAGAAATGTACTAATGGGGAGTTGGGTAATTGTCATTTCAGTCGACCTTGGAGCATCTACAAAATTAAACCCCAAATCAGGCAGGTGTTCTGGGTGTGCAGGAACCGCTCTGTTCATGGCTCCGGAGGTGGTGGAAGACGGTCCTGCAGGATATGACTGCAAGTGCGACATATGGTCACTTGGAATGACCGCCCTCGCACTAGCAGAAGGAAAGGAGGGTAAGTAAAATGGATTTCCATTTCCTATATACGTGTTTAACAGGTACAAATGGAGTTAAAGGGAAGAAATACGAAGGTCATTAGCTGCTGATTCTATTTCATTTTTCCTTCAGTATTAACAAAGTAGATCTGTGTTCGTACATTCAGACGTCCAGCAAATTGTAAGTGTCTCTCCTATTGGACCCTTGTGCTATTCCAGTCCTTACATTATTAGTAATGAATTATACACATTCCTTAAGGGGAACCATGGATTAAAGGTTATTTTAACCATTCTGCTTTTTATTTGTCAGGTCGGGAACCTTCGCGCTCTTTCTAATGAAATGTAAGGAAACCCAGATGAAAGGCCTAGCGCTAAAGACCTGCTGAAAACATGTATTTGTACAAATATCCATGAAAAAAACTTGAAACGTCGGATCAGAAAATACTTCCACTACAAACAGGAATATTACAAATTATCAGAAGAGCAAGGTAAGGAAATCCATCCCTGTGCGAATACACCAACACATGTAACGTCAGGTACATGGAAATTCAGTTCTGGGAATGGGGATTAGACAAAGTGGAGTTTGGATTAATGCGGTAGACTGACTGTTAATGGTGGTCACAGCTGGTATGGCCTGTATGGGGGAGAGAGAACACCATCTAATGTAGTACATAGATAGGATTTACATTGTGGAATAATAAAGGATATATAGGACAAGATTTAATATATATTAATATAAACTATATATATCTCTACTCCTTATAGCTGTCCGAAGGATCCCCAACAGGAGCCCAAGTCCAAGGAAAAGCACAGAAGATTTATTAAAATCCATGTTCAATGAGCATTTGGATTATAAGAAACAAAAAAAGATCCATGAAACAGCTTTAAAGGCCTTAAGAGGGAGAGAAAAGAAGGACGAAAAAATGACCCTAAAGAAGAAAAGAAAGACGATAGTGAAGATCTCCTATTTATGACCTGCAGGAACATCAGTGGTGGGCAGCGTGATAATCCCCACAGTGGTCTCTCTAACCACACGTCCCTTTAGGGGTTTATCAACCAGGGGTCTATGTTTTCACAGTTTGGGCTCATTTACAGAGGTGCAAATTGCCAGGCAAATGTGGCTTCTGGTATTTAATACTGGATTTGCACCGGGTGTAATCCAAAAGGATTTTACCCATGCCACTTTAAGACCAGAGCTAGCTGGTCTTAAATTGTAGAGTTTAAGTGGGTGCAAATCCTTTATTAAATTGATTGCGCCAGTTGCACGGGTGTCTTTTGTTTAACTGGTGCAGCCAGTGCAATTATGGAGTTAAAGTTGCGCTAACCTATTCAATATTGGTTAGCACAAGTTTAATCCCTATTTTTAACACAGCACACGTGGGTAAATCAGGCCTACAGGCTCCTGACTCCTAAATCCAGAGCTAAATGTAGATAAGTAAGGGTGTAGTTAATTTGGGTTGTTTAAAGGGGAACAAAAAGCCTATGAATGGGCATGTGTACGGCCTTTAATCTCCCTTTGGCTGTAACCAGGGTGAGGTTTACCTCTGGGAGTCCAACAGGTAGTTTGGATACCTCCTAGCTGCAGTGTCGCTCTGTACCGGACCGCTCTGGCCCCACCCCCTCCACTTGGAAACTGGGATGGCCATGGGGAGGGGCAGGACGGAGAGAAGAAGCAGCCGCAGCTAATAGGTAAGTATCAAACTACCTGCTGCCTTTATTTCCCTTTAAATATAATAAAGTTGATCCAGGGATATCCGATTGCCACGAGAGGACAGGAAGGAATTTTTTTTCCTTCTAGGGTTTTTCGCCTTCCTCTGGATCAACTCTGGGATAGTGTGGTTAGGGATATAAAATAAATAAAATGTTTAAATAAAAATTGATGTGTGGATATTTCTTTCAGATTTCCTTATATATTTCGAAAATATTTACCTTGTTTTATATTCCGTTGGTGGGTGCGTGCTGAGGAATGCTTACCTATTCACAGTGACTCCATGGTATGCACTCTTCGCCCAACCTCCTGTTGGTTTAGTGCCTACGGTAATAATAGACAAAGGAAACAGAACCCATAGCCAATTATAAAAAATCCTTTATTTAAACACAGGGAAAGCTGATAAAAACAATTAAAAACAATGTGCTCTTTAGTAGAAAAGTATCCTATGTAACAAGGTAAATAGTCTAATTAGGGACGTATCCCATGATGCCTAAATAGACAAACAGAACTATCATAAGTAGTACGCACGGCGATCGTCTTTGAAACGTAATTTTTGATACAACTAATAGTACTAGATAGTTTGGGCATCCATCATCCGATATTACAGCAAGAATAATAAGTGATACCTTTACCAACAGAAGTTACGTATCGAGTAGGCAGGTAACCGTGCTTGAGCATAAAGATAAAACGGCCACGCGCGTTTGTCCACAACGGACTTTTCGATGGCTAACTTTAGTTCAAGTGAGCGCTTTTTTATAGCGTCATATTAGTGGTAGGAGGAAGGATGGGCGTATCATGTTATGCGAGTGACTCACCCAGCTCACCCTATCATTAACACTTAATTTGCCAAAGTAACAATATCACAAAGGATACATACTACAAAGTATCAAAAGGAATATAGAATAGACACCACCCCGAATCCATTCCACCCAATTAGGTAAAACTAAAGTAATTCAATTCTAAAGAAGCGGACGCTCATAGAGCGTGAAGTACCTCCTTAACGTGCTCATTTAGCGTCCGCTTCTATTTTAGTCTAGTTTAACCATGTAGCACCTAGCCCACTGAGGTAATTATTATGCTAGCGCTGTTTCCAATACATTTTATTTATAAGTACCTATGGTATATTAGTGGATTACACTAAACACATACTTACGGGAGCTCCTCCATGTAGTTCCGTGGCACTCACACGCTACCGAGCGTGTGAGTGCTAGGAGGAAACAACATGGAACAAATAGAAAGGACGGAGCAGGCTGCACACGGAAATCCTAAAATCAGGTTTTTATTTCTTTAGTTAAAATAAAACAGGGACCATCATAGACACAGGGAGGGCGAGGAAACACCTGACGGTTTCGCAAACATACAGTCCAAGCCTTAATTAGACCAATCAAAAGTTAAAAACAATTATCAATCACTGAATCGAATATACAAAATGAAGTGGATTGAATGTACATGATCAGAAACAGCATTCCCAAAATTAACATGTTAAACTACCATTGTGTTAAATCTAGATCAACTAAATATGTAATTAAGAAATATTTCAATTTATAAGATAAACGATTATGTTTAACCAAAATGATATACATAAAAAAACTACAAATGGAAAGTAAATAAAGTGTATGATTCACCATATACTCCATGTCCATAACACCTTATATAGTGGGACATGTCAAGAAATGGCATCAGTTAAAGAGCACAAGATAAGGAAACAATTTGTACATTAGTCCTCAATCCAAGAAAGTGGATAGCTCAAAGTCTCTTCTGAGACCCAGTGGAGTGGAGTGACGGTTTTTAACATATAAATTCACTTGCTTCCAACTTTTTTTTTGTTTCGTCTCCTTTCCTGATTTTTAACTATGTCTGTAATCTAAAACAAAAACGTATTCTTAGCTGATGTGCCTCATTAATGCCATACCCAAAGGTAGTCTAGACTCTGCGTGTCTAGACTACCTTTTGATATGCATTAATGGTGTTCCGCTACCCTCTGGGAAGCACATCTATATAGTTTTACCTACATAATGTAGTCCACAACCGCATTTTGCCAGATACACTACATACTTGTTTTACAGTTGGCAAAACATCTGATATCGTACTGACCAGTTTGTGTACTGTAAAAAGATTGGACTGTTTGATAAAAAGAGGGAACATCCCCCTTTCTCGTTCCAAACAATAATAATATTGTCAATATATCTATGATAACCAACTATATTCTGTCTATAGGGATAGCTGGATTATAGATATATACAGTTTCCCTGTATGGCAAGGAAGTAAAAGTTGGTAATGTATTCACTCAGATGATTGACACAGACCCATGCCCGAGATGTGGGTCTTCCCTTAACATCTACAATACTTTTATGAACTTTGGGAAACCAATGGAAATCAGGAACATAGGATTAGTGACAAGGTAATCATATTATCATCATTCAATAGATAAAGACCTCCCATACATCTGTTGTATCAATTAGATCAACCGGACTTGAGTTTAGTTCTTGAAGACGTTTCGCTAGTCATCCGACTGGATCTCTCAATTCAGAATGACTTGTACAAGAATCTGTGGCAATATGTACCCTGGAAAATCCCAATTAGCATATCACAGCCAGGTGTTAAGGGCGTGATTGGATAGTGGCTAAGAGTGTTATAGGAACGCCCAGGGTAAGGTGTAAAAACAGCATTGTACATGCAGACAGTTGGTGTCGAACCTCCCCACCTCAATGCTGTTTTGATACCTTATTTGGCAACCAATTAAAATTATTAGAGAGAAATCCAAAATATAAGCAGAGCTGACACAAGGTCGGTGTTGACCGTCTCGATATGAAATAAATGACACCTTGCTGGTCTACTTGGTGCTGTCTCCGAGGAATCAGGAAAGAAGAAAAGCACTTTTTAGAAGTTTCTGTATGGGTGTGCGATACGGTCCCTATAGAGAGCATAATGTGTCTTTCAGTGTCTTGCCTCTTTGATAGCTGAACAATGGGCTATTTTTTAAAAGAATACCCATATCCTTGTCCCTTTGTATTAGGGGCCAATGCTTGGTTATTTGTCCATAGACTGGCTTGGGTTACAAAATAACGAGACAACCGGATCCGATCTGACCTTAGGGATTTCTTTTATATTTCGTGATATATGTCGATTCTGCCTACCCTCGTTCCTAATACCCATAGTTTTTTTTTGAGGGTAACCTTTCTCCAGTAGTTTATGCATAATCTTTTTAGACGATGTTTCATATTGAGTGTAGTCTGAAAGAATGCGTCTAGCCCTTATAAATTGCCTTTTAGGAATAGCCTTAAAGATTTTAGGTGCGTGTGAAAACTACTGGAGAGTAGAAGATTATCCTATCCGTGGTTTTAGTGAATAATGAGTTTTTAATCAGAATGTTGACATCTAGAAGTGTATTTGTTGATTTCATACATTCATATAAATCTCCGCCGCCCCAAAAACAAGAATGTAAATGAACTTGCCTGAAATACATGAACCCTGTATCCAGGTATCGTGTTGCTTTCTAGCATGGCAAGAATATTCTGTCAAGAGATCACAATATATGGGAAGAAAACGATAAATGAAAATGCCCTACAGAAAATATCCCAGTTGTATAGCAAGGTGTAAAACATTACCAGGCTCGTGTAGTTACAGGTTCGACCGAAGGTTGTGATTGCAGGGAATTAAAATGCAGGTATCAAACTCCTCTCACTGGAGTCCACCCTTATTCTGGGATGGACTCCCTGAGACCACCCCAGACTTCCGTGAGGAGAGGAGACTCTAACTCTCTCATCATGGCCCCTTCTGACCACCACACCCCCGGAACGCCTTCACCATGCCCCTATCCCCGCCCCCCAAACAACCAAATCCCCTCCCCTACGTGATGTCACTGAAGTCAGCCTACTAGACCACAACCACCCTAACCACGCCCCTCCCCCACCTGCTCGGAACTTAGCCGCAGGGTGGATGGATGTCTGAAATAAAAATAAACCGCAACAAAAGAAGACTATAAAGAGCAGTCAACAGAGCCACAACTGCATTGACTGTCATATCCCTTACAATACCACAAGAAAATGGGCCTTGCTCTGCAACAAGCTTAAAAGGCAGCACGGAACTATGGATGCAGTGTTCCATGAATACCGGTTATTCAATATCTTTGTTTGTCCTGTCAACAGTTTCCTGCCCAACCACTCGGGTCTTCATTTCACAGTCTCCAAAAGAGCAGGTGGAGTGAAGTTAAAAATAAAATATAAACGTATCCAGGTCTTCTTCTCACAACCGCCGTAACAAAGAACCATGAGGGGCAAGGGAAGGGGTAGATTAGAGAACTTTTCGATAAACATTGTTGAAATGGGAGCAATGGGAGTCGTTCTTAGGCGAATTATAGCAAATAGATACTTACAAGGATCTCTTTCTCCGATACAACAAATAGTACCTCCTCACCAATCTTTAGCTTCCTTCTGCTGCGATGGAGCCCCATCACAGGCTCACTAGAAGAAGAAGGACTTCATACAACCCAATAATTATTAGTATTTTATTGGCTTTGTGCCACACAATATGTTTCTGACCGCATGGGTCTTTATCAAGATCTCTATTCTCCACCTTCAGTGATCAGAGAAGGAAAGTCCCTGTTTGTCAAGAGTACAAGGGAGAGTAAAAAGGGACCGCGTTAAGGTCTTCTGGAAGGAGTTGGGAGGCCCCTGGGAGTCTAAGCACCTACTGGTTTTCTCCTGAGCCTCTGATGGTGAGGATGTTACGCGGGGTGGTCAGGTACCAGGTCGCGGGCCCCAGGAAAGACAACCACAATTTGGGCAAACAGGTCCAGATACACACTGGGGTCGGGACTGCGGCAAACAAACAAAGTCCAGGAGCAGGCGGAGATCAGGGCAGGCAGCAAGCTGGCGAAGGTCGGGCAATCCAAGTTGGCAACAGGTAGTCAGTCAAGTGGCACAAGAGTGTTTAGGGAACATGCAGAAGTCAAAATGCAGACGGCAGCAAACAGAGTGGTCAGGAACAAGGCCAGGTCAAAATCCAGAAAAAACAGTAAGACACAAAGAGCCTAATAACAGACAACTAACACTGATCTGGCAGCAAGTGTAGAAGGAAAAGGAGGGCTTTAAAAAGACCCATTTGCGTGCCAGGAGGACCACCACGCTTACAAACAGGGAGGTAGTCGGGACCCATAGCACACAAGCACCAGCGTGCACTGTGTCCGAAAAGCCTCCCATGCCAGTAAGGTCATAACAGACAGGAGGGCTATCTCTAGCTAATGATTCTTTGGAAATGGGTTTCTTTGGAACAGAATAGGTTTGCCCCTAGTGCCTTGGGAAATGTTGCTTCTCAGGAAGAATAAGCAGTGTTTATTCTAACCTGCTATAAATCAGATAGCTGAAGAATTTTCTTTAATGGTGGCTCTTTCTTTCTCCATTGTGCTCCTATCTCGGACTGGTATCGATCCGACACCAGATAGGGATCTAGGATGTTAGGTAAGACTAATTATTGATGTAAAATGAAAGTTCCGAGGCATCGAATGAAAAGGCTTCGCTGTGCTTCTCAACGCTTTGTACTGACAGCGTCATAAATTCCTGTCCTGAAGGGGAAATTCAAAGCACACAGTATTTCATTGAAAGGGACAGGCAGCAATGATATAAAACAAATATATATTATTATTAACTTGAGACAATGAAAGCAAAGATGATTAGCAATAGGCCTTGCGTGATCTGGGCCTGAAAGGGCAGTAATTCCAAATATACTCCTTACTAGGAGATAGTACTGCTCAACATACATGTTATCATGCAATTTGTTATTTAAAGGACCATCAGTGGTGTCCCTAGGGTTTTTTGGCACCTGAAACAAATTTAATGTGTGCGTCTAGGTGCAGTGTGCACACCGCCACTCGTGCAGAACGTGCCTTCCTATTGGCTTCGTCGCCGAAGGGGAGGAGGGGCGGAGCCTACTGGAGCAGCGTGTCAGTAAGACTGTGCTTCAAGTTACGCGAACCCAGGGTGAGGACTAGGTCAGGTCCTCACCCTGGGTAAAAGGTACTGACCAAAGAAGAGGAGGGGAGGGAAGGTGTAATATATAGTGCTGTGACTTTAAGACTGAGCCAGCCTCTAGTCACAGGTTATGTGTTGATTATTGTTGTGCTTAGTACTGTAAGTGTTGGACTCCATTTTATATTGGGCTCTCTTGCTGTTTAGAAGTTCTATGTTATGTTACTTCAGTAAAGCCTGTTCTTCAGAATACAGTTCCTGTGTTTTCCAGTAACCTGGTTCACCAATTACCCACAACTCCAGTAATACAGTCAAAACAAGACATGTGTCAGAAGTTGGAGTGCAACCAGATCACTGCTAGAATCAGACCACAGAAACTGTGAGTAACTGAAGCAAACTGTGCTGTTTATCAGAAGGGACTGGAACACAGATTGGTGTGTGTGCTTAATAATAACATGGAGCATTTAAACCTCCCTAATGCTTTACTATTCTCTGAAAATTCAGTGAAAACTGGAGGAGATGGGAGCAAAAATTACAGTATACACTGACAGCAACTGGTGCTAGCAAGTTCCCAGAGGCACAGAGAATAGCCATCTTGCTGCACACTATAGGGGAAGAAGGTTTAGAGCTGTATATAATATGAACATTAGGTATGAGGATCCTGATGCCCCTTCAATGAAAGAGCTATTGGAAAGCTTAAGAAGAAGACAGAAGGTGAGTATAATTGTCCTTAACTGAAAAACTAGTAAATGTGATTGACTCGAGTATAAACTGAACTGAGTATAAACCGAGATACCTATTTAATTGCAAAAACTAGTAAACATGATTTGAGGCTTTAGTTGCCCTTTAAATGCACCACTTGTACAGTAGTCTTCATTTGCAAATAAGAAATGGATATTTCGCCTTAACCTACTTACTGTACTACCCTAATCCCTTGATAACAGGCTGTATGGATATTAATCATGGCGAACCCAGAAACTATTGCTATTAAAACTTGTAAAGCTGATTGCTGGACACAGATGTGGATCCTTAATTATCCTGGTAATTGAATGGTTTTACTTTAAATTACAATGAAGTTGTCAAGTTTGCAGTCTTTAATAACTGAGGTTTTCAATGTGAAACCATTTCCATAATATAGCAAACGTTATTGCAGAGCTCATTCCCTTGAGTGTGTAGCTAATCCGTCCGCGCGCTCGCCGAGTAGTGACATCCCTGATCAGTAAAGGCAGCGAGCAAGCGGAGGTGGATTTGCAGAGTGGTGAGTGACTGACCCGAGTAGTATAAATCGAGGTCGGGATTTCAGGTTGATTTTGTAGCCTGAAGACCTCTGTTTATACAGTAGGCCTTCCAGGCATTTGCAACGTGCAAGTAATAATGGTTGGACATTTAACAAGTGTTTCTACTGGGGAGTTCATTGTTAAAATCACCACACGCACCATTATTGTGGAGTTTTACATAATTATTCTCTATCTTTCTTCACATTAGTGCTTGGAGGAATGTATACTCCAAATGTATGAATGATGAAAACTAATGGGGATATAAATGGTTTACAGCTAATGCAGACGTCCCGGGCGGCGTGATAGGGGCGTAGCTACGCTGTGTGACATCATTGACACATAAAGGGGGCGTAACGGGGAGGAGATTCAGGACTCCTCTCCGTTGCGGGAGTCCTGAATCATGTAGCCGATTTCAACTAGGCAAATTGCAGTGAGAAGAATGAAGTTATTGCTATTTGGAAGCAGAGCACAAGGTAAGTTCTTCAATCTTATTTCTAGTGCCAGAACATTGGACAGTACCAAGCCATGGAAGAGGCACAAGGTAGGTTGACCTTTCAATGTTTTGGTGGGGCCAATTATTGGATGTGTTTAGTGGTTGGATTGCGATCGTTGATGATTGGACTCGTCGGAAAATCACAACCGATCGTGTGGTCCACTATGGACCACGCGATCGGGTCACGTAAACTGTCGAACGCGGTTACATTTGCCGCGACCAACAGTTCTTCCTCCTGGCTGACGTCGGAAGTTCCGAACGGTCGGTCAGGAGGAAGGATTGTATAGTGTGAACCCACCTTATGTTAACAGTTATAATCAGAGCTAGCTATGTCATCAGTTATAATCAGTGCTTACTATGTCATCAGTTTATCAGTGCTTAGCTATGTCATCATAAAATCAGTGCTTAGCTATGTCATCAGTTAATCAGTTAGCTAGTCATCAGTATAATCAGTGTTTAGCATGTATCAGTTAAATCAGTGCTTAGCTATGTCATCAGTAAATGCCGGACATTATCGATAATTTGATAACCCTTGAATGTACCATTTCAGTGAAACCCTCGAACACGACATTTCTGCGATAACCCTCAAATGTAGCCTATCGGCGATAATCCCGAATGTAGCGTTAGTGAAACCCTAAATGTAGCGTTCGTATCCTTGAATGTAGCGTTGTGATAACCCTTAAATGTAGCGTTCAGTACCCTCGAATGTAGCGGCTGGCGATAACCCTCAATTTGGCGACACCCTCGAATGTAGCGTTTGTAACCCTCCTATTGACTTAACCCTCAAATGTAGCAAAAAATCAAATGGAAACCTGAGAATTGCTCGATCGTGGGACTTAGTGTTTAAAACACGTTTTTGGTGATATGTACTTGTTCCCCAGACCATTTAACAGGTGCCCAAGCCATTTACAGTAAGTTACCATTGTTATTTTAACTGTAATTAACTAGACCAGGACTGTTTTTAGGCATAGGCCACATAGGGAAGTTTAGTGCCCCAGTAGATACTATTCCTTCTCCCTAGCATCTCCTGTCAGCTTTTAATTCAGTATTAGATACTGCTCCCCTGTCAGCTGTAATGTGTTACATTGTAGTGAGTAGAGAGCCATAAAGTTTGCAACACAAATGTTGCAAATGAACTGAAGGTGAAGGAAGGAGCGGGAGGATATAGCTAATAGTACTGAGGAGAACAGTTTAAATGCCAGGTAAAAGCGCTGCTAGACTTTATAACAGTGACCGTGACTAGCAGCCATGAGATCCCTATCCCGCCTTTTTCACCCAACTTCCAATTAGAACTTAGATGGAGGTGAGTGCATGGAAGAATACAGATGAGAGGAAAGAGTAGTGACAATGTGTATCGGATAAGTAACATCTGCACGTAGTGTACTGCGTTAGTGAATGTCATGGCGACAGATAAGGATTAGGTATGAGTGAGAGCGTGACAATCCAATGGAGCGGAGACATGAAAGAGGACATTGTGTATTTGTAATGCAGTACTACTGTAATACTGTATATGTCAATATGCGCTGGGCAGCAGAAGGTTAAAGGTAATACTTTGGGGCACTGAAAGTGTAATAGCAATACTATGGGAAAGTGCTGGCACTGAAGAATAATGGCAATACTCCTGGAAGTCTGTGGCACTGAAAGTATTGATAGAAAAGTTGCTGGCAATAAGGGTTAATGGTAATAATCCTGGCAATAAAGAGTTAATGGCATACTATGGGTTAGATTGCTGTTGAAATCCAGTGACAATTTGGGAATAAATAAAATACAATAATGTTTTCGGTAAACTTGAATTATTTTTTTTCAGTTTGTTGGATTTTGACTTGACTTGCAGTAGGACAGATTATAACAACGTACCACATCATGTATGATAAATGGGGGGGGGAAGCCAAGGGAAGATAGAAATGATTTTTCAGGTCAGATTGCAAGATTGATTGTAATGTCTATTTACCGGATTTCCGTCCAGCTTGGTTTCAGCTTATTTATACAGCGAACGGTGTGTGGATGGAGTCGCCCAAACTAGAATGATTAATATAGGTACATCAGGGGACCAGGCTGGAAGGGTGCTCCTTGTGTCCACACCTAGAACTAAGGGACAGCAGACAGCATTTATAAAGTATGGATATTGGTACAAATGGTATAGATCCTTTTACCCATACGCAGTCAAACTGTAACATATCATTATTTTTTTTGAACTCTCCAAATTATGAACTGTTCAGGTTATGCAGACATATTTTCGATAAGGATTGAAAACAACTGTATATACTCGAGTAATAAGCCGAGGTTTTCAAGCTTAAAAAATGCCTGAAAGAACTCTGCTTATACTCGAGTCACTAACCCACTCAACTCTCTGCAGTAATTCTCATTATATAGTATCCCGTACCAACCACAACTACAGTATATGTATTAATAACAGAATTCTCAATATATATAGTATACCCTGTACCAACCAGAACTACCAGTATGTATTAAACCGAATTCACAATATATATAGTATCCCGTACCAACCAGACTACAGTATATGTATTAATACCAGTAGTTCTCAATATTATATAGTATCCCTGTACCAACCAGAACTACAGTATATGTTTAATACCGTAATTCTCAATATAATATAGTATCCCTTACAACCGAAATACAGTATGTATTAATACCAGTAATTCTCAATATTATGATAGTATCCTGTACCAACCAGAACGTACAGTATTTATTATACCAGTAATTCACAATATTATTAGTATCCCTGTACCAACCAGAATACAGTATATGTTTAATACCAGTAATTCTCAATATTATATAGTATCCCTCGTACCAAACCAGAACTACAGTAATGTATTATACAGTAATTCTCAATATTATATAGTATCCCCGTACCAACCAGAATCTAAAGTATATGTATTAATACCAGTAATTCTCACTATTATATAGTATCCCTCGTACCAACCAGTAACTACAGTCATATGTATTAATACCGGTATTTCTCAATATATATAGTATCCCTTTACCAACCAGAACTACAGTATATGTATTAATCCAGTAATTCTCAATATTATAGTATCCCGTACAACCGAAACTACAGTATATGTATTAATACAGTAATTCCAATATTATATAGTATCCCTGTACCACCAGAACTACAGTTATGTATTGAATACAGTATTTCTCAATATTATATAGTATCCCTCGTACCAACCAAGAACTCAGTATATGTATTAATACCAGTAATTCCAATATTATATAGTATCCCCGTACAACCAACCAAACCAGAACTACCAGTATATGTATAATACCAGTAATTCTCAATATTATAGTAGTATCCCTCGTACCAACCAGAACTACACGTATATGTATTAATAACCAGTCATTCTCAATATATGTAGTATCCCCGTACCAACCAGAACTACAGTATATGATTAATACCAGTAATTCTCATATGATATAGTATCCCTGTACCAACCAAAACTACAATATATGTATTAATACCAGTAATTTCAATATGATATAGTATCCCTGTCACCAGAAACTACAGTATATGTATTAATACCAGTAATTTTCAACATGATAAGTATCCCGTAACCACCAGAACTACAGTATATGTATTAATACCAGTAATTCTCATATTATATAGTATCCCGTACCAACCAGGACTAACAGTATATGTATTAATACCAGTATTCTCAATATTATATAGTATCCCCGTACCCCAACCAGAACTAAAGTATATGTATTAATACAGTAATTCTCCATATTATATAGTATCCCTCGTACCAACCAGAACTACATTATATGTATAATACCAGTCATTCTCAATATATGTAGTATCAGTATCCGTACCAACCAGTACATAGTATGTATTAATACCAGTAATTCTCCTATTATAGTATCCCTGTACCAACCAAAACTACAATTATGTTTAATACAGTAATTTCAATATTATAGTATCCTGTACACCCAGAACTACAGTATATGTATTAATACCAGTAATTTTCAATATGATATAGTATCCCTGTACCAACCAGAAAACACATATATGTATTAATACCAGTAATTCACAATATTATATAGTATCCCGTACCAACCAGAATACAGTATGTATTAATACCAGTGATTCTCAATATTATATAGTATCCTGTTAAACCCAGAACTACAGTATATGTATTAATACCGGTAATTTCAAATATATAAGTATCCTTTACCAACCAGAAACATATATATGTATTAATACCAGTAATTCTCAATATTATATAGTATCCCTCGACCAACCGAACTCCAGTTCTATAGGGACACTTGGAAAGGCAGCACTGCACAATATTCCAATAAATACAATCCACACAAAGGGAAACTAAGATACAATAGATAAATAAGGAATGTCTTGTTAACCCGCCACTTTCCTTTCGATAACAAAGTCCAAATGCCACTATTTCATGGTCACTATTCCCTAAGCCTCCAGCCTTTATTCTATAATGCGCTCCACATGTTAGATATTACCAGATCCAACAGAGCTCCTTTTCTAGTAGGAACCTCACCACCTGTGAGAGAAAATTATCCTGCAGCAAATCTGAACTCATCGCCTTTTTCGTGTATGGCAGTTCCACCACACCAATCAATGTCAGGGTAATTGAAGTCCCCCATAATGAGCACACTCCCAAACTTGCAGCCCTTGCCAACTGCATATGAAGTTGACTCACCTCTCTCTGCTAGCATTTGGCGGCTTATAGCAGACACCAACAATGACATTACCCCCTTTCCTGTTGCCTAATTCCCCCATATTGCCTCCACTTTATCATCCATATCACCAGTTATCTCTTCTTTTAAATTTGGCTTCACTTCTTTTTTAACATAAACACATACTCCTCCCCCTTTCCTTTTTTTCTGTCCTGCCTAAACAAGGCATATCCTTCTATATTTACAGCCCAGTCGTGAGAACTGTTCACACCGTTTCTGCTATACCTATTACATCATACTTTTCATTCAATGCCATCATTTCCAATTCACCCATTTTGTCAGCTAGGCTTCTCGCATTTGCAAACATACATTTTAGATTAGATCCTGTAATTTATTCGTACACTTTAATACACATTCCTCCCTATCCCCTATGCTAGCCCCACCCCCTTCCGCCCACCACTGGCATCTCACCCTGCTATCCTCCTGGACTATCTATCCCGTGAGACTGTTAATACCCTCCCCCCAAACCTGCCTAGTTTAAAATCTCCTCCAACCCTCTAGCCATCTTCTCCCCTAAAACAGCTGCACCACCATCAGTGAGGTGCAACCCATCCCTACTAAAGAGCCTGTAGCCGACAGCAAAGTCTGCCCAGTTCTCAATAAACCCAAACCCTTCTTCCTTACACCACTCTCTTAGCCACGCATTAATGCTCCTAAGCTCCCGCTGTCTCCCTGGCTTAGCACGTGGCTGCGGTAGTATTTCTGAAAACACTACCCTGGAGGTCCTTGCTTTTATCTTGGCCCCTAGTTCTCGGAAATCATGTTTAAGGACCTCACCTCCACCTCTAACTTTGTCATTGGCACCAATGTGAACCAAGACTGCCGGGTCACACCCGGCCCCACCCAATAATCTGTCTACACGATCCACCACACTAGATTTACCAGGCCTGCGCAGATTTGCGTAAATTCCCTGGACCTCATATCTACTAGCACCCCTGCTGAGTTGTTTAACATGGTATCAGCTCCATTGTTCTCTTTCTTTTGTTCTGAAAATACACCCATTACCTGTGAGGCCTGGCACATTTGCATTTGTTAGCTTGAACCAAGGAAGGTTGAATCTTTGTGTGTGGAAACCTTCAGAAATGCCTGCCATATTTATACAAAAGACACATTCACAATATATGGATACACAAGTCTGTTTTATTTTTAAGTGTTTCAAATTTTGCAGAGTTTACAGCGTTTGCAGACCCAGTGTCCATCGTCCCTGCATTTGGCACAGGTGAATTTCTGACATGTTGCACAGGTAAACCTGCTGCGATTCCTGTTGCAGCTCACTTGGACCTGGCACTGTGTTGTCTGTACAGTCCCTGGCACAGCAGCTGCAACAGCTTCAGCAGCCCGCCTTTGTGCCAATATTTCCTTGTGTTGCATGAATCGGCAATGGAGTTCTTTAGCTAGAAGACTCAGAAACAATCTTCTTTTGCCTGTCCACCCTGTACATGCATTGTACAAAATGTAGGCATTCACCGCTGCCAGGTCCAGCATATTGTAAAAAACTGCTACTGGCCACCTGCGTGTTGCTGCTCTTACGGAATACATCCGTGCCATTTGGTCCAACACGTCTACACCACACTGATTTCCCCACAAAATGTTTGTCCGTGGGGTTGGAAGGTCGTGGGGGGGCATAATTTTTTTTTGCTATGGGGCCCAGTCATTTCTACGCCCCTGGCTAATACTGTACTTACTGAAAGTAGCAGGGATCAGCATACAATACAGCTGGTTTACAATCAGTAAAGGCACACAGTTAGGTAGTGAGTGACAGCAGGGACCCCCGTTAGGTAGCGAGTGACAACAGGGCCCCCCATTAGGTAGTGAGTGACAGCAGGGACCCCCATTTGATAGTGAGTGACAGGGACCCCAGGTTAGATAGTAAGTGACAGGGACCCCCATTAGGTAGTAAGTGACAGGGACCCCCATTAGGTTGTGAGTGACAGGCGCCCCCTCACCTCGCAGCCAGCAGCGTCAGACCTCGATAAGCGGGCGGCCTGACTAGTTAGAGCGGGCGCAAATATGCGGCCCGCTTTAACATGTGCAAGCATACATTGGAGACTGAAGTGTTAGCAAGTTTTCATTGTATTCATGTCATTGTATCAGCAAGTTTTCATTCTGTTTTCACACTATGTTTTATAAAAGACTTGTGTTTCTATATATTGTGAATGTGTGTCTGACATGTGGGGGACATTTTGTATAGATGCAGGCATTTCTGAAAGTTTCCACGTCTCACACACAGGTTTGGATCTGAGCTACTCTGAGTAAAATGCAAATGTGCCAGGCCTAAAGCTGGGTACACACAGTAACGATAAAGCCCCGATACCGTCGGATCCGACGGTATCGGGCTTTATCGTTACTGTGTGTACGTTCGTTTCCCAACGAGCGCCGGCCGCCGAACGATCGGGTCGGCCGTACGCTCGTTCGGGAAAGCCGAAAATTTCCATCGGCTGCGCTAGACTCCCTATAGGAGTCTAGCGCGCCGAGGGACACACAGTCCCGAGCGTTCTCCCTATAGGGAGAACGCTCGGGACTGTGTGTATCAGATCTTTAAAAGATGGCAGACAGGATCTTCCAGATCCTGTCTGTCATCTTTCAGAAATCTGTACTGTGTGTACCTAGCTTTATACAGGTAATGGGTGATTTGCACAACAATAGATTGCAGATAATCAACCTGAAGACCTGTGAAAATCTCAGCAGGGGTGAGCCTTGCACCAGAAACTAAAAAAGTTGGTAATTCTAGTGTTAATCTATAAAGCTAATCAGTAGCCTGTGTTCCCAAGTCTTAACATAAGCAGCTATAAATGTGGAACCTGCTGTGGTGAACATAGCATGTTTATCTGGATCCTGTTTAGGGTCTCAGGTCACCCAAAGGAGCGGTTTAGTTTGAACCACACAGTGTGGCAGGATTGCCTGGGTCTAGTCTCAGACTATTTGGTTCTCCTGGATGCTTGTGACTGTCTGAGTAACAGTTTAAAATATACCTGTGTAAAGATACTATATACACTGTATCCACACACAGCAAAACATACAGACATAAAATTTCCACTGTGCACCAATGGGCACACATTTGCTAGTATATATATTATTTGGAGGATCTCCAAAACATAAAATTGGTGGGTTCTGCAAGCATCAAAAGGTTGAGAAACACTTTCAATGCAAAATTTTATTAAGTTTTTAATAATTGTACCTTTGTCACAATTGTCATTTTTACATGACAAACAATCAAAAAATAGCATCCACTATATTCATTTTAATTAAATGTGTTGTAATTTAAGGTCATATTCAAACTGATATTTTCTCTACGGTTTTAGAGTCTTTTTCAAACAGTACAAAGCACTCCCGGGCCCTGGATTTTACATGCAAATAATTTTATTCATCAATGTTTCATTGCTGTGCAGATCACATTAATCATAATTAAAGGGCATGTCCCACAAACTATAATCCCCCCCACTACTGGCCCCATTGTGTAGTGTAGTTATCCTTACCTCACATCCCAGCTCCATATGGTTCTCCTGTAGTCCCCCCCCCCCAAATTCCCAAACACTGCCACCAGGAGGATAGCCTCCTATCTGGCCTCCGGGAGAAGTTTGGCATGCGTACTGCAGCCCTTCTCCCCCTCCCTCCCCCTCCCAATTAGGATTCCCTCCCCCTAGTGTAAAAATCTTTTTACATAACATTCCCCGTCTCCCCAGCCCCAACCGCTATAATTGTATTATCAAAAATGCCCAAAACATACTTACCTTCCTCTTTCCTTCCTCCGCCGCACTGAACTCCCGACAGCCGCGTCCGTGATTGGCTGCCGCTCAGCCAATCACAGACGCGACTGCCGGTCCCGCCCCTCTGCTTGAATTTTCTCGCAAGCAGAGGGCCTGGCAGCGGCGGCGGAGGAAAGAGGGAAGGTAAGTAAGTTTTGGGTATTTCTGATAATACAAATATAGCGGTTGGGGCTGGGGAATAGGGGGAATGTTATGTAAAAATTTTTAGAAGGGTCGACATATCCTTTAAGATCATAACCATAATTACATGATACAGTAAGTGTTTTTCCAGTCTTACTTTAAATGTCTTTTAAGAAAAACTATAATGTTGTTTCCTGTAACTAGCTGAGGTGCAATGTCTCTGCCAATCACAGGAGATACTGCAGGTCCGGCCCTTTTACTTGCTTCTGTAAACAGAAATAGCATGGAAGCAAGCAGATACGCGCCAGGGAAAGAGGCTGGTAAGTACTGCTAGAAGCATCTTTGAAATGTATAACTTCACAAGGTCAGGGTTTGTTTTTTTTTGTTTTTTTTGGGGGGGGGGGTTGCCACCAAAACGGCAATAGTTAAAAATCTCAGAGATGTAAGTCTAAACTGATATGCAGCTGCCAGTCATGGATGTAAGAGATGACATCACAGCCAATGAGTGATTGCTATCCTCTATCTCCTCTGACATGTAAAAGCCTAAATTAGACTGTAAGAATTTGAGAGGAGGCAGAAAGAGGAGGCAGAAACTTTTGAGACACAGAGGGAAAAGGGAGAGCATCATTTGCTGCATAACAGATTAGCACTACATCTGTCACTTTCAAGGTGGCGCATTTCCTTCAGTTTCCGCCTACACTAATCGGGCGCTGCAGGGGGAAATTTTCAGCCAGTTTCTGAGCATTCCCAAGGCCGTCAGTGAACGTTGGCCTCAGGAACTACTGTATACTGTGGTACAGATTTTAACAATAAAGGGGTGATCTACAGACAGAAATTTTTCCTTTAAAGGGTGAACCACAAGAAACTACTTTTGTACACTTAGGTTTTTATATCTGCTAGGCTTTCTCCTGGCTTCAGCGCTTTTTTTCAACACAGGACAATTCCAGAACACTAATCTGACAGATGACATGCCCGAAACACTTTTCTTCATGCTGGCACTCCTCAACGAAACAACATTGAGAGTTGCTGTAGAAATAATGAAGCCTTAGGTACATTTAATCTTTAAAAAGTAAATTTCTACAGTGTAGTTGTCCTTTAAGACATGGATATTTGGTGGACTTAAAAAAGGCACTATAATGTTATGCTATCTCCCATTTAAATGGTTAATGCATTGCTTGTGAACTGGCAATACACTGGCTCAACATTACATCGATTCAGCATTAATTTAAAGTTGCGCTAACTGATTCAATACCAGTTAGTGCACCTTAAAGGGTATCCCCACCCCCAAATAAAAAAATGCACACACACACACACACGCAACCCGTAAGGCTATAATAAAATATTTAATATATTAAAATCAGGGCAGAAATGTACTTACCAACCTTCGGTCCCTCAGCCTCTGCCTCTTCTGTTTTTTCCAGGAATGGAAAAACAGAGGAGGCGGGTCCAGCAGCCACATCTGTGATTGACTGAAAGTCATCCAACATCCAAACACGGATGCACCTGCTGATCTTCAGAGGGAACTGAGGGAATTAAAGTTTGTAAGTACATATCTGGCCCGATTATTAAGATGTCAACGTAACTTTTAGGGTTGGGGGAGTCCGCTACAGTGTGTGCATTTTTTTTCTTTTCAAACCATGATGGCAATGCCAAGGGATCCAGAAGGAGGGGGGAGAGATCCATAGCGCATGCCAGAGTCCTCCAGGAGGATAAGGAAGGGGTAGATACCTTTTTACACTCTCCTACTCTTCAGTTTTCTGGACTTTTTAAAAGCACTGCAGCACAACCATAAGGCGAAGAGGGGAAAGGTAAGGATTTTGTAACACTATACAGTGGGGCCAGCAGTGTGGCAAATTTAAAATTGGGGGTGGACTTGCCCTTTAAACTCCTTACTTGCAGAGGCTTTGCAGTAAGGCAAAAGACAATTGCACCGGTGCAGCAAGCTATTCAATGGGGGCTTTGTGATTCTTACAGTATGAGTTATAACTATAGCTAATAGCACAATACAAAAGGCTGGTGTGCACTGGATTTTTTTGCTATTGTACTATAGATACTACTGCATGGATAATAACTCAGATAGGTTACGTCTTTGGGTAACTCGCCCAAAAAAGTTTCCTGATGTACCTGCTTTCTTTGCATTAGCGCTGGTAGCTCAGCAGGCTTGAGAGTACAGGTTCAATCCCCCAGAAAATTTTTCTCCAACCTCTGTGCTAGATAGGAAATTGCAAAGATTACTTCTTTTTTTTATGAAAAGCAGGAATATGTAGGGCAACAAAGATTTTTTTTTTTAAATCCCCTCCTCGCGGAAGTGTTTTATTGAAACAACAAAAGCAATATACACTTTACAGTTTTTATTCCGAAGTGTCAAGTTTCAAAAGTACTGTTACTTGTCTATTGTGGATATCAGCCTTAATATTATTATCTTAAGGAGATTTCTACATGTATGAGTGGTGAGAGATGATAAGCAGTTTACAAGTTAACATTCAGAGTGTTGAATAAACATCTGAGTAGTGTCATTATTGCTTCTTTATATTACTATAATCTAACTACCGGTACATTACATTTTACTTTTGTTACCCATTATTAATTTCCCTATTAGTTGCTATGGTATTGAATGTATTGCTACAGGTGTTATTAGGGCGTTAATGGTATAGTGTCTTCCCCAGAGTTACCCCCCCCACCATTCATTTTGTTAATTAACCTTCACATGTAAAGCTGGGTACACACATTAACGATTAAGCCCCGATAACGTCGGATCCGACGGTATCGGGGCTTAATCGTTACGTGTGTACGTTAGTTTCCCGAACGAGCGCGCGGCCGCAAACGATCGGGTCGGCCGAACGCTCGTTCGGGAAAGGCCGAAAATTTCCATCGGCCGCGCTAGACTCCTATAGAGGAGTCTGCGCGGCCGATGGAAAAACACAGTCCCGAGCGTTCTCACATGGAGAACGCTGTGACGTGTGTATGCAGATCTTTGAAAGATGACAGACAGGATCTTGCAGATCCTGTCTGTCATCTTTCAGAAATCTGTACAGTGTGTACCTAGCTTAACGGATGAGGACTCCCATCTGTACCATACTTTATCATATTTAGACGAGCAGCCTCTGCTTGTATACATCAATTTTTTATAAGGGAGGGTTGAGTTTATCTCGGTTTTCCATTGGGAGATTGTGGGTATGGTGGCTTTGCACCAGGTTTTAGCAATTAGTTTCCTAGCCGTGAACAGTGTTTCACAGAGGAAAATGTGTATAAATTTGTCTAACAAATGGTGACCTGTGATGTCTAGTAGGCATATTTTAGGATCTAGGTCCAGTGGGGAGCCCACATGGTCATGTAAAAAATTCACCACTTGTTTCCAGAGCCCCTGTATTTTAGGGCAGTTCCATAGCAGGTGAAAAAAAGGTTCCATGGGAGAGGTGATAGGGCACATAGGGCTCCTGTTTTGTTTAAACTTAGCTAACCCAATAGATGTTGGGTATGTCCTATGAAGGATGTATAATTGGGTCATCCTTTCTGATGCCTTTGGGGAGGCAGCTTTTGATACAATCAGAGCTTCCTCCCATTCTTCTCTCTCTATTGGCCCAATATCCCTCTCCCATGTTGTCATTTTTTGTGAAGCTTGGGCATCAGGTTGGGAACATTGTAGGTGGGTATATATTTTCAATATTATTTTAGTTGGCTTAGGGGCCGAGCCATGGTCCCCAAATTGGGTTTGCAAAGCCATGGTCCCCAAATTGGGTTTGCAAGACGTGTTGTATTTGAAGATATCTAAATAAATGGTAATTCCTATTTCAGGGGCAACAAAGATTTTTTTAGTTAACAATTTCAAACTGTCTGAGAGACAGCATCTGCTGTAACATGTTCTGTGACTAACAGAGATGGATCTTTGTATTTTAATATGATTGGTTGTCAGCTAGTGGACAGAACACACTACAGTTTCCTTGTTTTGATCTGCTATGCACTAAAAAGAACAGGTAAAATGTACTACACACACTTAAAGGGACTCTAAATCAGATTTTTTTATGTACATGGTATCTGTATATATTATTCACAGGGAGGTGAGAATCCCACCTCACTGAGAATAATATGATGCCCGGGTAACAGTGATACACTTACCTAATGGCCCACCACTCCCAGCTGAAAGGCGTGCTTTCCCGATTACATGCCTATCTTTTGGCGTGCGAAGATAGGCGCTTGGTTGGGACACTGCGCCTGGCAGCTGGGAAGGAGACACAATTGAGCGTTCTCACCTCCCTGTGAATAATAGAAACGGATTTCATGTACTTAACAAAGTAGTGAAGCGGTCGGAGATTCCAGCTTGGCCGCGATGGATCGTGTAAAAGGTAAGTTAGCTCCCATCTTTGTTCTCGGGGCCCTGCAATACTGATTGAAGATCGTGAGGTAAGGCACTGCTCCTTAACCTCACGCTCTTCAATCAGTATATTAAAGGAATAGTTCAATTCGAGAGTGAACTATTCCTTTAAGTCTTCCAAAAGACATAGTAAAGGATAAGGACAGGGTTACTCTAACATTTGTAACATCATAAGAAGACTTGTAGTGCTATGTACCGAGAGCCGCTATCACAAAGATAACACGCGTTACTTGAATTCAATAAACCGTTTGCGATTAATAGTACATAAGTGTTTGCGTTAGAAAGTCATGTTAAGAGCTTAGCGTGTGTTTTAGTAGTGGAAATACATAAATAGTGGCACATAAGCAATGCAAGTACTCTCGCTAACAAGAAACATCCATAGGTCACTTATTATATATTGACTTAAATTACAGAGAAATAAGTTCACTCATACTTCCCCTTTAACAACAGAGAGCAACCAGTTACTGCATGAGTACAATGTCCCTTTAAAGGGACATACTTACACAAACAACTTTATATCTTCTGAAACTACAATTTGAGAGAAGTACAATTGACGAACTCACATAGTAAGAGTAATTGAGGTTGAATAAAGACATACGTCCATCAAGTCCCACCTATTCACCCTCCTTTTTTTTTTAACCCTACCTAACAATTGATCCAGAGGAAGGCAAAAAAAAAACAGCTAAAAAGGGGGGGGGGATTCCTTCCTGACTCCAATTGGTAAAGTATCCCTGGATCAACCAGATCTATGTATTAATACCAGTAATTCTCAATATTTTTTAGTTTTAGAAACTTATCCAGGCCTTTTTAAAAGCTATTTAATGAACTTGCCATTACCACATCTGCTGGAAGACAGTTCCACAGTTTCACCGTTCTCACTGTAAAGAAACCTTTCCTAACCTGAAGATGAAACTTCTTTTCTTCCAACCTTAACGTATGTCCGCGAGTCCTCTGATATGACCTATTAGTGAACAATGCACCAGAGAGTTCATTGTATGGCCCATTAATATATTTGTATAAGGTTATCATATCCTCACGTAAACAACGCTTCTCCATTGTAAACAGCCCTAATTTGTCTAATCTGCCTGCATATTCAAGCCCCTCTATTCACCTTATTAATTTAGTTGCCCTTCTCTGAACTGCTTCCATTTCCAGGATGTCCCTTTTGTATATAGGATTCCAAAACTGCACTGCATATTCCAAATGAGGCCTTCCCAGTGCCTTGTAAAGAGGGAGAATAATATCTTTCTCTCTTGAATCTATTCCCCTCTTTATGCAAGACAATCTTGCTAGCTCTAGCCGTTGCTACCTGGCATTGTTTGCTACAGCTAAGTCTGTTATCTACCATAACCCCCAAGTCTTTTTCCATTACAGATGAACTTAACACAGGTTTATTTATGGTGTAGGTGGCAAACGGATTTTTAAATCCCAGATGCATCACCTTATATTTATCAACATTGAATCTTATCTGCCATTATGCCGCCCATTTTGATAATCTATCTAGGTCTTCTTGCAACACTTGCACATCATTTGAAGTTTCGAAAGCTCTGCATAGTTTAGTCTCTAAGTCATTTATAAACAGATTAAAAAGAAGCGGCCCCAGTACAAGAACCCTGAGGCACTCCGCTAAGAACTTTAGCCCACATAGATGTAGCTCCATTTACCACCACTCTCTGTTTGCGATCCAATTCTCTATCCATGCACAAATGTTTTCTTTAAGGCCAACAGTCCTCAGTTTATACATTAGTCGCCTATGTGGCACAGTATCAAAAGCTTTCACAAAATCCAAGTATACCACATACACTGCTGTGCCTGAATCTAAATCTAAATCTTAAATACTCGCTTCTTCATAAAAAACAATTAAATTTGTCTGGCATGATCTATTTCTCATAAATCCATGCTGACTACTACTAATAAGATGAGCTCTGGAGACAAAGTCAAGGATATGATCCTGTAACAAAGTTTCCATCACCTTCCCTACCACTGATGTTAGACTTACAGGTCTAACAGGTCATATTTCTCTGTGCTTGCTTTGTCATTTAATTATTAATGTTTAGTGAGTGCTCCTAATTGCCCCCACCTCCCGTACTTACTGCCCTCTTGTAGTGTCTGCGACACTTATAAGCTCTGCACAGCCTCACAATGGAAACTGCTCTGCTTACACATCTCCCCTCCCTCCCCTTCTTTCTTTTCTCTGCTAATTTTCTAATTGTTGCAAAAAGTGTGCTGGCAGGCAGCTAAATACCCTAGTTAAAGGATAAGTGCACTGTAAAATCAAGTTATGTTGATTTGGAAGCTGCAGCTTTAAAAATACATTTTTCCATTTTTTTTTTTTTAACCTATGTCCCTCCAGAGCCTACCTTTGTGCCTTGCTTTCTGCCTCTGCTTTCTCCTGCTTGAGCCTCAAACAGTAATGCCTGTGAGTTCCGTGCACTCTCCTGCTTGAGCCTCAAACAGTAATGCCTGTGAGTTCCATGCACTCTCCTGCTTGAGCTTCAAAAAGTAATGCTGTTTGAGGCTCAAGCAGGAGAAAGCAGAGGAGATCTCAGAGGGGTTGACCTTAACATTAAGCAAACCAATAGCAAGATGTCAGCAACTTTCAAGGCACAAAGGTAGCCACCAGCGGAGAGCCGCCCTATCCCTGTGCCTCCGGGAAACGTTTGTCATGCGTACTGCCAAGCCCCGTCTCCCCCTCCCTCCCCCCCCCTCCCAATTAGGAGTCCCCCCCTAGTGTAAAAAATCTTTTTACATACACCTTCCCCGTCTCCCCCAGCCTTCCACCCGCGTTTGGATGTGGGATCCGACCGTTGTTCCTTGCCAGATCCTGATTGGACATAAGTACCATCTATGAAACGTTACTTACCTTCCCTCTTTCCGCCTCCGCGCACTGAACTCCCGACAGCCGCGTCCGTGATTGGCTGCCGCTCGCCAATCACCGCGACTGCCGGTCCCGCCCCTCTGCTTGAGATTTTCTCCGCAAGAGGGCCTGGCAGCGCGGCGGAGGAAAGAGGGAAGGTAAGTAAAGTTTTGGTATTTTCTGATAATACAAATTAGCGGTGGGGCTGGGGATAGGGGGAATGTTATGTAAAAAATTTTTTAGAAGGTCGACATATCCTTTAAGATCATAACCATAATTACATGATACTAAGTGTATTTTCCAGTCTTAACTTTAAATGTCTTTAAGAAAAACTATAATGTGTTTCCTGTAACTAGCTGAGGTGCAATGTCTCTGCCAATCACAAGAGATACTGCAGGTCCGGCCCTTTTACTTGCTTCTGTAAACAGAAATAGCATGGAAGCAAGCAGATACGCCCAGGGAAAGAGGCTGGTAATGTACTGCTAGAAGCATCTTTGAAATGTATAAACTTCACAAGGTCAGGGTTTGTTTTTTTTTGTTTTTTTTGGGGGGGGGGGTTGCCACCAAAACTGCAATAGTTAAAAATCTCAGAGATGTAAGTCTAAAACTGATATCGCTGCCAGTCATGGATGTAAGAGATGACATCACAGCCAATGATGATTGCTATTCCTCTATCTCCTCTGAGCATGTAAAGCCTTATAATTAGACTGTAGAGATTTGAGAGGAGGCAGAAAGAGGAGGCAGAAACTTTTGAGACACAGAGGAAAAGGGAGAGCATCAATTTGCTGCCATAACAGATTAGCACTACATCTGTCACTTTCTAAAGTGGCGCTTCCTCAGTTTCCCCTTCCGCCTACACTAATACAGGGGCGCTGCAGGGGGAAATTTTCAGCCAGTTTCTGAGCATTCCCAAGGCCGTCAGTGAACGTTGGCCTCAGGAACTACTGTATACTGTGGTAAATTTTTAACAATAAAGGGGTGATCTGACAGACAGAAATTTTCCTTTAAAGGGTGAACCACAAGAAAAACTACTTTGTACACTTAGGTTTTTATATCTGCTAGGCTTTCTCCTGGCTTCGCGCTTTTTTCAACACAGGATTCCAGAACACTATCTGACAGATGACATGCCCGAAACACTTTTCTTCATGCTGGCACTCCTCAACGAAACAACATTGAGAGTTGCTGTAGAAAATATGAAGCCTTAGGTACATTAATCTTTAAAAAGTAAATTTCTACAGTGTAGTTGTCCTTTAAGACATGGATATTTGGTGACTTAAAAAGGCACTATAATGTTATGCTATCTCCCATTTAAATGGTTAATGCATTGCTTGTGAACTGGCAATACACTGGCTCAACATTACAACTCGATTCAGCATTAATTTAAGTTGCGCTAACGATTCAATACCAGTTAGTGCACCTTAAAGGGTATCCCAACCCCAATAAAATGCACCACCACACACACGCAACCCTAAGGCTATATAAAATATTTTAATAATTAATCAGGGCAGAAATGTACTTACCAACCTTCGGTCCCTAGCCTCTGCCTCTTCTGTTTTTTCCAGGAATGGAAAAACAGAGGAGGCGGGTCCGCACCACATCTGTGATTGACTGGAAAGTCATCCACATCCAAACACGGATGCACCTGCTGATTTCAGAGGGAACTGAGGGAATTAAAGTTTGTAAGTACATTCTGGCCGATTATTAAGTGTCACGTAACTTTTAGGGTTGGGGGAGTTCCGCTACAGTGTGTGCATTTTTTTTTCTTTTCAAACCATATGGCAATGCCAAGGGATCCGAAGGAGGGGGGAGAGATCCATAGCGCATGCCAGAGTCCTCCAGGAGATAAGGAAGGGGTAGATACCTTTTTACACTCTCCTACTCTTCAGTTTTCTGGACTTTTAAAAGCACTGCAGCACAACCATAAGGCGAAGAGGGGAAAGGTAGGATTTTGTAACCTATACATTGGGGCCAGCAGTGTGGCAAATTAAAATTGGGGTGGACTTGCCCTTAAACTCCTTACTTGCAGAGGTTTGCAGTAAGCAAGACAATTGCACCGGTGCAGCAAGCTATTCAATGGGGGCTTTGTGATTCTTACAGTATGAGTTATACTATAGCTATGCACAATACAAAGGCTGGTGTGCACTGGATTTTTTTTCTATTGTACTATAGATACTACTGCATGGATAATAACTCAGATAGGTTACGTCTTGGGTAACTCGCCCAAAAAAGTTTCCTGATGTACCTGCTTTCTTTGCATTAGCGCTGGTAGCTCAGCAGGCTTGAGAGTACAGGTTCAATCCCCCAGAAAATTTTTCTCCAACCTCGGTGCTAGATAGGAAATTGCAAGATTACTTCTTTTTTTTATGAAAAGCAGGAATATGTAGGGCAACAAAGATTTTTTTTTAAATCCCCTCCTCGCGAGTGTTTTTATTGAAACAACAAAAGCATATACACTTTACAGTTTTTATTCCAAGTGTCAAGTTTCAAAGTACTGTTACTTGTCTATTGTGGATATCAGCCTTAATATTATTATCTTAAGGAGATTTCTACATGTATGAGTGGTGAGAGATGATAAGCATTTTACAAGTTAACATTCAGAGTGTTGAATAAACATCTGAGTAGTGTCATTATGCTTCTTTATATTACTATAATCTAACTACCGGTACATTACATTTTACTTTTGTTACCCATTATTAATTCCCTATTATTGCTATGGTATTGATGTATTGCTACAGGTGTATTGGGGGCGTTAATGGTATAGTGTCTTCCCCAGAGTCTACCCCCCCCACACTTCATTTTGTTAATTAACCTTCACATGTAAGCTGGGTACACACATTAACGTTTAAGCCCCGATACCCGTCGGATCCCGACGTATCGGGCTTAATCGTTACGTGTGTACGTTGTTTTCCCGAACGAGCGCGCGGCCGCCAACGACGGTCGGCCGAACGCTCGTTCGGAAAGGCCGAAAATTTCCATCGGCCGCGCTAGACTCCCTATAGAGGAGTCTAGCGCGGCCGATGGAAACACACAGTCCCGAGCGTTCTCACATAGAGAACGCTCGGGACTGTGTGTATGCAGATCTTTGAAAGATGACAGACAGGATCTTGCAGATCCTGTCTGTCATCTTTCAGAAATCTGTACAGTGTGTACCTAGCTTAACGGATGAGGACTCCCATCTGTACCATACTTTATCATATTTAGACGAGCAGCCTCTGCTTGTATACATCAATTTTTTATAAGGGAGGTTGAGTTTATCTCGGTTTTCCATTGGGAGATTGTGGGTATGGTGGCTTTGCACCAGGTTTTTAGCAATTAGTTTCCTAGCCGTGAACATGTTTCACAGAGGAAAATGTGTATAAATTTGTCTAACAATGGTGACCTGTGATGTCTAGTAGCATATTTTAGGATCTAGGTCCAGTGGGGAGCCCACATGGTCAGGTAAAAATTCACCACTTGTTTCCAGAGCCCCTGTATTTTGGCAGTTCCATAGCAGGTGAAAAAAAGGTTCCATGGGAGAGGTGATAGGGACATAGGGCTCCTGTTTTGTTTAAACTTAGCTAACCCAATAGATGTTGGGTATGTCCTATGAAGGATGTAAATTGGGTCATCCTTTCTTGATGCCTTTGGGGAGGCAGCTTTTGATACAATCAGAGCTTCCTCCCATTCTTCTCTCTCTCTATTGGCCCAATATCCCTCTCCCATGTTGTCATTTTTTGTGAAGCTTGGGCACAGGTTGGGAACATTGTAGGTGGGTATATATTTTCAATTTTTTAGTTGGCTTAGGGGCCGAGCCATGGTCCCCAAATTGGGTTTGCAAAGCCATTGCCCCAAATTGGGTTTGCAAGACGTGTTGTATTTGAAGATATCTAAATAATGGTATTCTCCTATTTCAGGGCAACAAAGATTTTTTTTAGTTAACAATTTCAAACTGTCTGAGAGACAGCATCTGCTGTAACATGTTCTGTGACTAACAGAGATGGATCTTTGTATTTTATATGATTGGTTGTCAGGCTAGTGGACAGAACACACTACAGTTTCCTCTGTTTTGATCTGCTATGCCTAAAAAGAACAGGTAAAATGTACTACACACACTTAAAGGGACCTAAATCAGATTTTTTTATTTACATGGTACTGTATATATTCATTCAGGGAGGTGAGAATCCCACCTCACTGAGAATAATTGATGCCCGGGTAACAGTGATACACTTACCTAATGGCCCACCACTCCCAGCTGAAAGGCGTCTTTCCCGATTACATGCCTATCTTTTGGCGTGCGAAGATAGGCGCTTGTTGGACACTGCGCCTGGCAGCTGGGAAGGAGACACAATTGAGCGTTCTCACCTCCCTGTGTAATAGCACGGATTTCATGTACTTAACAAGTAGTGAAGCGTCGGAGATTCCAGCTTGGCCGCGATGGATCGTGTAAAAGGTAAGTTGCTCCCATCTTTGTTCCGGGGCCCTGCAATACTGATTGAAGATCGTGAGGTAAGGCACTGCTCCTTAACCTCACGCTCTTCAATCATTATATATAAAGGAATGTTCAATTCGAGAGTGAACTATTCCTTTAAGTCTTCCAAAGACATAGTAAAGGATAAGGACAGGGTTACTCTAACATTTGTAACATCATAAGAAGACTTGTAGTGCTATGTACCGAGAGCCGCTATCACAAAGATAACACGCGTTACTTGAATTCAATAAACCGTTTGCGATTAATAGTACATAAGTGTTTGCGTTAGAAAGTCATGTTAAGAGCTTAGCGTGTGTTTTGTAGTGGAAATACTAAATAGTGGCACATAAGCAATGCAAGTACTCTCGCTAACAAGAAACATCCATAGGTCACTTATTATATATTGACTTAAATTACAGAGAAATAAGTTCACTCATACTTCCCCTTTAACAACAGAGAGCAACCAGTTACTGCATGAGTACAATGTCCTTTAAGGGACATACTTACACAACACACTTATATCTTCTGAAAACTACATTTGAGAGAAGTACAATTGACGAACTCACATAGTAAGAGTAATTGAGGTTGAATAAAGACATACGTCCATCAAGTCCCCACCTATTCACCCTCCTTTTTTTTTTAACCCTACCTAAACATGATCCAGAGGAAGGCAAAAAAAAAAACAGCTAAAAAGGGGGGGGATTCTCCTCTCCAATTGGTAAAGTATCCCTGGATCAACACCAGATCTATGTATTAATACCAGTAATTCTCAATATTTTTTAGTTTTAGAAACTTATCCAGGCCTTTTTAAAAGCTATTTAATGAACTTGCCATTACACATCTGCTGGAAGACAGTTCCCACTTTTTCAACCGTTCTCACTGTAAGAAACCTTTCCTAACCGAAGATGAAACTTCTTTTCTCCAACCTTAACGTATGTCCGCGAGTCCTCTGATATGACCTATTAGTGAACAATGCACCAGAGAGTTCATTGTATGGCCCATTATATATTTTATAAGGTTATCATATCCTCACGTAAACAACGCTTCTCCATTGTAAACAGCCCTATTGTCTAATCTGTGCATATTCAGCCCCTCTATTCACCTTATTAATTTAGTTGCCTTCTCTGAACTGCTTCCATTTCCAGGATGTCCCTTTGGTATATAGGATTCAAAACTGCACTGCATATTCCAAATGAGGCCTTCCCAGTGCCTTGTAAAGAGGGGAATAATATCTTTCTCTCTTGAATCTATTCCCCTCTTTAGCAAGACAATCTTGCTAGCTCTAGCCGTTGCTACCTACTGGCATTGTTTGCTACAGCTAGTCTGTTATCTACCATAACCCCCAATCTTTTTCATTACAGATGAACTTAACACAGGTTTATTTATGGTGTAGGTGGCAAACGGATTATTAAATCCCAGATGCATCACCTTATATTTATCAACATTGACTCTATCTGCCATTATGCCGCCCATTTTGATAATCTATCTAGGTCTTCTTGCAACACTTGCACATCATTTGAAGTTCGAAAGCTCTGCATAGTTTAGTCTCTAAGTCATTTATAAACAGATTAAAAAGAAGCGGCCCCAGTACAGAACCCTGAGGCACTCCGCTAAGAACTTTAGCCCACATAGATGTAGCTCCATTTACCACCACTCTCTGTTTGCGATCCAATTCTCTATCCATGCACAAATGTTTTCTTTAAGGCACCAGTCCTCAGTTTATACATTAGTCGCCTATGTGGCACAGTATCAAAAGCTTTCACAAAATCCAAGTATCCACATAAACTGCTGTGCGAATCTAAATCTAAATCTTAAATACTCGCTTCTTCAAAAAACAATAATTTGTCTGCGCATGACTATTTCTCATAAATCCATGCTGACTACTACTATAAGATGAGCTCTGGAGACAAATCAAGGATATGATCCTGTAACAAAGTTCATCCACACCTTCCCTACCACTGATGTTAGACTTACAGGTCTAACAGGTCTATTTCTCTGTGCTTGCTTTGTCATTTAATTATTAATGTTTAGTGAGTGCTCCTAATTGCCCCCACCTCCGTACTTACTGCCCTCTTGTAGTGTCTGCGACACTTATAAGCTCTGCACAGCCTCACAATGGAAACTGCTCTGCTTACCATCTCCCCTCCCTCCCCTTCTTTCTTTTCTCTGCTAATTTTCTAATTGTTGCAAAAAGTGTGCTGGCAGGCGCAAATACCCTAGTTAAAGGATAAGTGCACTGTAAAATCAAGTTATGTTGATTTGGAGCTGCAGCTTTAAAATACTGTTGACAATATTTTTTTTTTTTTTTTTTTTCCTATGCCCCAACAGAGCCTACCTTTGTGCCTTGAAAGTTGCTGACATCTTGCTATTGGTTTGCTTAATGTTAGAGGTCAACCCTCTGAGATCTCCTCTGCTTTCTCCTGCTTGAGCCTCAAACAGCATTACTTTTTGAAGCTCAAGCAGGAGAGTGCATGGAACTCACAGGCATACTGTTGGAGGCTCAAGCAGGAAGTGCACGGAACTCACAGGCATTACTGTTTGAGGCTCAGGCAGGAGAAAGCAGAGGCAGAAAGCAGGCACAAAGGTAGGCTCTGGGGACATAGGTTAAAAAAAAAAATATGGCAACATTTTTTTTTAAAGCTGCAGCTTCCAAATCAACATCATTTGATTTACAGATAAAACAAAGACCACCCCCGCCTCTTGGTAAAGTAAGCTGTTGTGCTGACATTATACCAATGTGATGACTCTCCGCCCAAAAATACCTTTTCTTGGCTGCAGTCAATGGGGAATCTTATAGTAACACCACAGACAACAGGCCGATTAGTTAGAAAAATCTCTACTACCGGAACCGTGATCCACGTTTGTCTATTTAACATCCATTGCAAGATACTTACTGCACCGCGGAATTGGATTCCCGTTCAGTAAAACGTGACTCGCCAGGAAAGGAAGAGGGTTAAGATTCACACAAATCACCAAAATGTTAGAATGGCACGGCCACGCCAGAATTAGTGTAAACCAGACAGAACTAGCGCACATCGTGTACAGGGGTTATATACTAATCTGCCCAGATCAGCGGTCATTATAACATGCCTCCTAAATACGTACTAATAATACATTCTAATGGAATTTTTTTCCTGCAACTCCCCTTGATTTGTCCAATTTATCCACTTTTCTGTTCCAGATTGTCATGGACAAACTGCATTGGGAAAAACATTGGAATATGTATGAGGAGGCACCTAGGATGTGATCCTGCCTTTATATACGATACATGTGCAGGAAATATTAAAGGTAAAGCTAGCTATTCCTCTTGTTTGTGGAACATGTATAAAACATAGTTTTCATTTGCTTTTTACAAATAGGATAAATCCTTAGTAGCTAAACTCTCCATATTTCTCGCCTATTGTCTGTAGGCGCTGAAATCTCTACATAAGAAGGGCAATCGTTCACCGTGACTTAAACCGTCCAAACATCATGGTGACGGAGAAGGCAGGTGTGAAACTAAGTGAGTAACACTCTGTGTTCTAAGGGCCACTAGGCTCAAGCAGACCATCTGTATCTTAGAACTTTAGGTAATCAGTGTAAAGAGAAATGTACTAATGGGGAGTCTGGGTAATTTGTCATTTCAAGTCGACCTTGGAGAATCTACAAAAATTAAACCCCAAATCAGGCAGGTGTTCTGGGTGTGCAGGAACCTCTGTTCATGGCTCCGGATGTTGGTGGAAGACGGTCCCTGCAGGATATGACTGCAGTGCGACATATGGTCACTTGGAATGACCGTCCCTCCGCACTAGCAGAAAGGGAAAGGAGGTAAGTAAAAATGGATTTCCATTTCCTATTACGCTGTTTAACAAGGTACAAATGGAGTTAAAGGGAAAAATATGAAGGTCAATTACTGCTCTGATTCTATTTCATTGTTTCCTTTCAGTATTAAACAAAGAAGATCTGTGTTCCGTACATTCAGACGTCCAGCAAATTGTAAGTGTCTCTCCTATTGGACCCTTTGTGCTATTCCAGTCCTTACATTATTAGTTAATGAATTTACACCCATTCCCTTTAAGGGGAACCATGGATTTTAAAGGTTATTTTGCCAACCATTCCTGCTTTTATATTTGTCAGGTCGGGAACCTTCGCCTCCTTTCAAATGAAATGTTTAAGGACGAACCCAGATGAAAGCCTAGCGCAGGCGACTGCTGAAACATTGTATTTGTACAATATATCCATGAAAAAAACTGAAACGTCGGATCAAGAAAATACTTCCACTACAAACAGGAATTACAAATTATCAGAAGAGCAAGGTAAGGAAATCCATCCTGTGCGAATACACCAACAGTGTAACGTCAGGTACATGGAAATTCAGTTCTGGGAATGGGGATTAGACAAAGTGGTTTGGTAATGAGCTGTAGAACTGACTGTTAATGGTGGTCACAGCTGGTATGGCCTGTATGGGGAGAGAAACCCATCTAATGAGTTACATGATAGGATTTACATTGTGGAATTAAATAGAAGGAATATAGGACAAGATTTAATATATATTCAATATAAACTATATATATCTCTACTCCTTATAGCTGTCCGAGAGGATCCCCAACAGGAAGCCCAAGTCCAAGGAAAAGCACCAGAAAGATTTATTAAAATCCATGTTCAATGAGCATGTTGGATTATGAAGAACAAAAACAGATCCATGAAACAGCTTTAAGGAATTAGAGGAGGAGAGGAAACGAAGGACGAAAAATGACCGAAAAGAAGAAAGAAGACGATAGTGAAGACTCTCTATTTATGACCTGCAGGACACATCGTGGGGGCAGCGTGATAATCCCCACCAACGTGGTCTCTCTAACCCACCGTCCCTTTAGGGGTTTCTCAACCAGGGTCTATGTTTTCACAGTTTGGGCCTCATTTACCCAGAGGTGCAAATTGCTCCAGGAAATGTGGGGTTCTGGTATTTAATACTGGATTTGCACCCTGGTGGTAAATCCCAAAAGGAATTTTAACCCCGTGCCACTTTAAGAACCAGAGCCATTAGCTGGTCTTAATTGTAGAGTTATAAGTGGTGCAAATCCTTTATTAAATTGATTGCGCCAGTTGCACGGGTGTCTTTTGTTAAACTGGTGCAGCCATGCAATTATGGAGTTAAAGTTGCGCTAAACCTATTCATATTGGTTAGCACAAAGTTTAATCCCTATTTTTAACACAGACACGATGGGTAATCGCCTACAGGCTCCTGACTCTAAATCCGAGGCTAAATGTGATAAGGAAGGATGGAGGTTTAAATCATTTTGGGTTGTTTAAAGGGGACCAACAAGCCTATGAATGGGCATGTGTACGGCCTTTAATCTCCCGTTGGCTGTAACCCGGGTGAGGTTTACCTCTGGGAAGTCCAAAGGTAGTTTGGATACCTCCGCTGCAGGTCGCTCTGTACCGGAACGCTCTGGCCCACCCCGTCCACTTGGAAACTGGGATGGCCATGGGGAGGGGGCAGGACGGAGAGAAAGCAGCAGCAGCTAATAGGTAAGTATCCAACACTACCTGCTGCCTTTATTTCCCTTTTAAATATTAATAAAGTTGATCCAGGGATTTAATCCGATTGCCACGAGGAGTCAGGAAGGATGTTTTTTTTTTTCCCTTCTAGGGTTTTTCCGCCTCCTCGGATCAACTCTTGGATAGTGTAGGCCTTAGCTTATAGAGATACAATAAAAGTTAAATAAAAACATTGATGTGTGGATATTTCTTTCAGATTCTCCTTATATATTTCATTGCAAAATATTTTCCTTTGTTTTTAATATTCCTTGTGGTTGGGTGACGGCTGAGGAACTGCTTTACCATATTCACAGTGACTCCATGGTATGGCCACTCTTCGCCACAACCTCCCTGTTGGTTTAGTGCCTACGGTATATTAATAGAACAAAGAGAAACAGAACCCATAGCACACTATAATAAAAATCCTTTATTTAACACAGGGAAAGCTGATAAAAACAATTAAAAACAATGTGCTCTTTAGTAGAAAAGTATCCTATGTAACAAGGTAAATAGTCTAATTAGGGACGTATCCCATGATACTAAATAGACAAACCAGAACTATCATAAGTAGTACACACGGCTTATAGTCATTTGAAAAAGGTAATTTTTGATACAACTAATAGTCTAGATAGTTTGGAGCATCACATCAAGATATTAAAGAGGGGAAAATTTAAAAAAAAAAAATAAGTGAACTGTACCACAGAAGTACGTATCGAGTAGGCAGGTAATCCGTGCTTGAGCACATAAAGATAAAACGCCACGCGCGTTTCGTCCACAACGGACTTTCTCGATGGCTAACGTTAGTTCAAGTGAGCGCTTTTTTATAGCGTCATATTAGTGGTAGGAGGAAGGAGGGGCGTATCATGTTATGCGGCTGACATCACCAGCTCCACCCTATCATTAACACTTAATTTGCCAAAGTAACAATATCACAAAGGATACATACATACAAAGTATCAAAGGAATATAGACATAGACACCACCCCCGAATCCATTACCACCCAATAGGTAAAACTAAAGTAATATCAATTCTAAATAGAAGCGGACGCTCAAATGAGCAGTGAAGTAACCTCCTTAGACGTACGCTCATTTGAGCGTCCGCTTCTATTTAGTCTAGTTTAACCCATGTAGCACCTAGCCCACTGAGGTAATTATTATGCTAGCGCTGTTTCCAATACATTTTATTTATAAAGTACCTATGGTATATTAGTGGATTACAATCTAAACACATACTTACGGGAGCTCCTCCATGTAGTTCCGTGGCACTCACACGCTCCCGAGCGTGTGAGTGCTAGGAGGAAACAACATGGAACAAATAGAAAGGACGGAGCAGGCTGCACACGGAAATCCTAAAATCAGGTTTTTATTTCTTTAGTTAAAATAAAACATCCGGGAACCATCATAGACACAGGGAGGGCGAGGAAACACCTGACGCGTTTCGCAAACATACAGTCCAAGCCTCTAAATTAGACCAATCAAAAGTTAAACACAATTATCAATCACTGAATCGAAATATACAAATGAAGTGGATTGAATTCCAATCCAGAGGCACACCACCGGACATGAGGGAATCAGCAAAAATTAGAAACAATGGCCTAGATAAAACTGAACTTAGCTCCCTAAGTACCCTAGGATGTATTTTATCCGGTCCAGGAGATTTACTAATATTAACCTTATTTAGTTCTTTCTGTACCATATCCTCGGTTAACCAAAGTGAACTTGAATCTTGTATACCTTTATTGCTACTATACTCTATGATATCTGTACTTGGATCTTCTATAGTGTATACAGAGGAAAAAAAATTATTCAAGACATTTGCTTTATCGCCATCCTCCGTAACTAACTTATCCCCATTAATTAATGGTGCCACATTCTCAGTCCTCATCTTCTTACTATTAATATACTTAAAAAAATGTTTAGGCTTAGTGATGCTTTCTTCAGCTATCCTAACTTCATTATTAATTTTAGCTAGTTTGATTGCTTTCTTACACTCCTTGTTACAGTTTTTATACTCCCTAAAGGTCCTTTCCGTTCCCTCGGCCTTAAAGGTTTTAAATGCCTTTTTCTTCCTTACCATTTGCCTCTTTACATCAGAATTCAGCCACATGGGCGCGGATTTATTTTTTTTACATTTATTTCCCAAGGGTATAAATTTAGATGTGGTCCCCTACCACTACCACCTGCCTTGCATTCCTGACCCTTCGTTCCTCCTCCCTTGTATTAGAGATGGCAGTCCCCTGGGTGCTCAAGGGACTAGCCCCCTCCATACATGCTAATTCCGAGGTGTCCTCCTCCACTTCATTACCTAAGGCGGCAAATCTGTTGGGATGGACAATCTGGGAAGAAGCCCCCCTACTCTTCCGTCCCCCACTTCCCCTAGTAACCCTAACAAAACTACTTCCTTCCTCATCCTTTCTTGTCCCTCTTCCACCCACCTCTATACTGGCCCCAGCCAGTGCCTGCTGACCCCCCAGTTCTGCCAATCCCCGCAATGCTGCAAGCTGCCCCCTTAGACTCTCCACCTCAGCTTCCAAACGGGCAACCCACTCACACCTGACACAGACATAGGTTCCCCGGAACGTCTGCTCCAGGTTCCTATACATGTGGCACGATGCACATTGCATGGTACTGACAAAACTGTCCCTTCTAATACACCACACCAACACAGTGACGCACAAACCTTGTTTAATTGCCCTTCTTGTTTCAATGTCCTTCTTTTTTTATGTCCTTGAGATCAAGGTCCTTAAGAGAAAGGGCCACTCACAGGTTTGTTACACTCACAGGAAACTTCCTTTTGTTAGGTCCAAAACCCCATAGTCTATGATTTTTTTGATGTTACAGTTTATAATGAGCTTCAAACTAAGCTGTATACCAAGCCATTGGATCAAAATCAACTGTTAGATTATAAGCGGTTTGAGGATTAAGAGGTTGGTCAGTAAGGAAGACATAAAGAATGAACAAATGATGGAGATAGAAAATAAATGTATTTAAAGGGGTTATCCAAGGAAGTTGTGGAAGGCACAAGGGAGAGAATTCAGAGGAAGAAAAGTTAGATGGAAAGGAAAATATCTGGTTCTAAAGTAACCTGTGTTACCCATTATAATGAGCTAGGTAAAATTACAAAAAACACACAAAAAAGCTTGTATCATACAGAATACTGTAGGTCCTCTTTTTACTCTAAACAGTTAAAACTACCACTTCCTAAACACACTTAGGCCTATGTAATAAAAGTTCTTATGGTTAAAAATAGTGTTAATTTTGCCCTAACCAATCAGATGTTATGTACCATTGGAAAGCTAACATTAGATTTGTTTGGGCAAAATTAGCACCGTTTTTAACAATAAAAACTTTTATTACATAGGACTGTATATCGATAAGGAACATTCAGTCAAAAATATGAAATATATGGTGTTAGAATCTATACCTATACATTATTTAAGTGACAGAGAACATAGATTGAAGTCTAGAGAGGTATGGTGGATTAAGAAACTGTTTTATTAATGATCAAAGATGACCAATTTAAATTGTTTGATGTCACTTCCTGAATTTGTGATGTCTTTTTCTTAATTGATTTTTTTGATGTAACTTCCTGTTTGGTTGTATAAAATAATTTTGGCCATTTTAGTTGGTTGGCTGGATGAAGGTAATGGAAACCCGAAACATTGCTGTTTTTAACAATGTATGAGAACTTAATGATGCATATGTGATTTAACTATTCAATAGATGTTTTCAAGAGAGTGCTGCTTCTTCATGAGGAACTAAAATGCACAAACATGTATTACAGTTTTTAAAATAGTCCTCACCTCTGAGAGACTCAATATATTTTTTAAATTCATTTTGAAAACCTGTAACTCGGGCTGTAGATTCAATTAAAAACAAGCTTCCATTAAGTAATCTGCAAGTAAATCTAAAGAGAAATGATGACCACGATAAAGGAGCCAACACCGTCTTTTCTCTAAAAATATCAAATTCTCCAATGAGTATTTTATAAAAAGAAAACACTGGTGTCCCAGATAAGATAATAATATTGAAAACTGATTTAACAATTCTCTCAAAATGTCTCTTATTTACATATTGATCTTCTTTCACGGTCACAATAAAATCCACGCATCCGACATGTTTGATGATCTCATTTCGGAGATCTTGACTGGCTGTTATCCCGTTATCATTATCAGCTGCAAGAATAATCACCCATGTCCAACCCAAGAGATTCAGCAGCTTTGCTATAGCAATGTTTTGAATATGATAATCTGCTCCCATATTAAATATAAATGGGTATAAACGTCTATTACTTAGTATAGGATCTGTGGAGCCAAAACTGATCTAAAATTTAAAAGGAGAAGGCATGGAAATGCAAATAATAACATATAATATAGTAACAGAGTATTAGAGGTTGAATTAATACAGTTAAGTCCAACCTTTTTATGCCATCCATAGTGCCTGCCTAGAGTTGATCCAGAAGAAGGCAAAATACACCCCCACCTTAGTCTGAAGAGGTTAAAAAAACAAAAAAAACCACAAATAGCAATTGAAGATCTCTGAAAACAAAAACAATATATTTATTACACAACCTATTAGTGTATTAAAAGGAAACTGTGGTCTCCATACCAGTGACCTCAATTCAAACACCATTATAGAGCTCTTCTGTGTCTTTGAAACATGTCTAATATAATGTCTCTAGATTTGTCAATCAAAAGTTATAGGCTTGTAAAATTTCACTTCCTAGTATGTACTTTCTCTTTTTCTCTGTGACATGCATGTGTCAGAACCCCCACAAAATATATGGGGAGATCCAATATTGCTAATCAGAATGTCTTACCTTTCCGAGATCCCACGATGCAATATGTGATTATGTCCAGTATTGCATCATGGGATTGTGGCAAGGTAAGACAGTGTGTCTTACCTTGCCACAATCCCATACAATGCCTTGTTAAGTTTTGCGAGATAATTTTATCAGGAGCGCTGCACTATTTCCAAAAACAGATGAAAAATGGTGCAGCGCCATTATTAAGTTTAGTTAAAAAAGTTCAAAATACAGAAATGGCGATACTTTTTTTTGTAATGGTTCTTGTGCATCAAAAAAGTATTTTGGCCACATTTATGTATCTACCCATGCATGTGGCATACCATTCAGCGGAGGTTTGAACTAAAGATTTTTGTATATTTTTATCAAAACTTTCGCAGTTTGTGCTCAAAAAAAGTTATAATTTTCATTATTTCTTGCTAGTAAGAGTGCACTAATTTAGAAATGCTGCTGGCTCTGAGTTAAAGGATAAGTACACTATAAAAACAAGTATAGTTTAATTGTAAGAGACCGGTTTTAAAAAACCTTTCCCCACCTTTTTTTCCCCCCTCAGTCTCTCCTGAGCCTACCTGTGTGTGTAAAATTGCTGACATCTTGGATGACAAAGTTAAGGCTGTAGAGCTCCTCCCTTTGAGAGTTGGCTTATTGCACTCTCTCGTTAGCCCCAAAATCAGTGCTTGTGGCATCTGTGCGCGAGCGTAACGTCACGGCGCATGCAACGCATGGACACCTGCACGCGTGATGTCATGGCGCCGAGTGCAGCGCCATGACATCACGCATGCAGGCATCAATGCACGCATGTGACGCCGCAACGCATGCACCGTGATGTCACGCGCGCACGGACGCCACAAGCACTGATTTTGGGGCTAACGAGAGAGTGAGCCAACGAGACAATGAGCCAACTCTCAGAGGGAGGAGCTCTACAGCCTTACCTTTGTCATCCAAGATGTCAGCAACTTTACACACTCACAGGAAGGCTCAGGAGGGGCAGAGGGGGAAAAAAAGGTGGGGAAAGGTTTTTAAAACCGGTCTCTTACAATTAAACTATACTTGTTTTTATAATGCACTTTTTTTGTTTCATCTTATACATGGTTATCCATATAACCATCTTTATGGTCCCACATCAAAAAATTATATACGTAAAGAATCTTTAGGGTTTCGTCTTTTCTTCTATCTAGCTATCCTTCGTTTTCTATTTTATTGATTTCTTGAATTCCTTATTAGAGATCATTTTAAAAAAGTTATTAACACCTTCTGGATGAAAAACTAAAGTGTGATTATATATGACAGCCAACACCCACTTCAGCCACACTAAAATGATCCATTCCAGTTGCCCCTCTTTGTGTACGGTATTTATAAAGGATCGATATCGGTAAATACAGATATGGATCCTTTTACAAACACAAAGGAAATACCACTACTAGCTGATAAAGAGCTATAGTGATCAATTATCATTTCAAACCTAAGTCTGTCAAATATAATACCAATCACTCAGTGAGATTATAAAATAAAAGCACTACACAGAATAAAAACAATTATATCAACACCCCCACCCCTCATTTGAAGGACTCAGGGTCAAGACCTTAACCACTAACCCACACCTCTGGATACAGTGTGGATCAGCTATTATACTTTCCTTCACTGGTCCGGTCTATCTCCTACCAAAAAATTGGCCACATTGTGGACTGATAAAGAAGGGGAAGGAGATTGGTGAGGGAAAGTAATGGAAAGCTGATCACCCCAAGTACGAATTATATTACAGTGCAGACCCTTCAGGGACACCGGTTTACGTGGAAGGGACTCTAGATTCACAGAGTATATTCAGGCTGCAACCTCTTCATAACAGCACACACATCTCCCACCTTAGCTCAGCATCATATCTGAATATACGAAAAAGAAGAGGTAGTGTACACCTAAGACCAAGCTACAGACGCCCCTGAGATTCCCCTACTCAGGAAAAAAGATACTGGGCTCACAAATTAGCACAAGGACCAATAAATATAAATAAAAAGTGGCAATCTGTATATACACATATGATATACCTGATGAAGCCCACGCAGAGCGAAACGCGTAGTAGTGACGTTGTCCCCGGAAGTAGAAATGCTGAACCACGTGGTTCGAGATACCTGTTATATGCAAGGATTAGGAAGTGGATGGTTACCTATTAGAACCCGGATCCAAAGAGCTGCGGCCACAGGCAAGATCGCTACTTAGTCTGGGGGATCAAGGGAGGTACACTCCGGAGGCCTTGTTGCGGGACATGCTAACTGATGATGTATTACAGGATATCTGATCTGACGTACAGCTCTTGATTTTGTCTGCTTTTGGATGCAGCTACTAATTTTTGTATTGCATATATCTTTGGATTACAAAAGATTTTATTATTCATTAACTGTTTCCATATTGTTTAAGTGACATTTTATTAATTATTCGGATCTATAGGAGTTTTGGCTTTGCACAGGAGTGAATTCTTACTATTTATAGCTTTTTAGTGGGGTTTAATAGATTACATATTTTATATAGGAATACACGTCTGTTGAATTTTTGGCTGGCCAGCCTGTATTTTGGGGTTCATTATATTAAACTATTTACTGTAGATTTTCTAGTGAGATATATAATTTTTGTTATGTGTATATACAGATTGACACTTTTTATTTACATCTGAATATACAAATACAAATTTATAGCAACAATCCTATTAAATGAACTACTTGGCAAGTCATAGAATGTCTTGTTGACCTTTGTGATTTGGATAAAAGATGAGTTCTCTCTTTGGTACCTGGAACATTAGCAAATCAAGGTGCAATATGACAGGATGGGTGGGTAAAGATGAACTATTGTGTGGTCCAGATAGGGTTAGGGTGAGCTGGGGCAGAGTAACAATAGAGATCACTTTGTTTTATCCCTTTCCTTCTCTACTAGGGATGAGTGGATGGGAGCCATCTTTTTAACTGCATGTCTGTCCTGGGGAGTATAGGAAGGTTTTTTCTGAATATTTGGCAATCTCTGTGGATATGTGTAAAAGTGTGTTTATTTCCACCCGAAAATGTGAATTTGCAGAAATATGTACATATGTAATAGAAAGTTGTGAGAGAACTATGTGTGTTTGTGGGTCAGGGAATGTTTGTCTGGAGGAGAAAGAAGAAAAAGTAAAAAAAAATGTTTAAAAAAAACCAAGTGATCCTCATAAATAATAGACACATTCTGGTTCTGCTGATCTGGTCATAAAGATCGTAAGGTGATTTCGGAAAATAGAGCGGTTATTCTTTATTCCTAAAGCCCCAGGACCGGATGGAATACATCCTCAGATCTTAAGAGAGCTTAGTCCAGTTTTATCTAGACCAATGTTTCAGGTTCACTTTTGTCTGTTGATGTGCCACTGGATTGGAAAAAAGCCAATGTAATACCAATATTCAAAAAAGGTAGTCATTCTCAGCCTGGTAACTATAGACCTGTAAGCCTAACATCAGTGGTAGGGAAGGTGATGGAAACTTTGTTACGGGATCATATCCTTGACTTTGTCTCCAGAGATCATCTTATTAGTAGTAGTCAGCATGGATTTATGAGAAATAGATCATGCCAGACAAATTTAATTGGTTTTTATGAAGAAGTGAGTAAGAATTTAGATTCAGGCACAGCAGTGGATGTGGTATACTTGGATTTTGCTAAAGCTTTTGATACTGTGCCACATAGGTGACTAATGTATAAACTGAGGAATGTTGACCTAGAAATATACATTTGTACATGGATAGAGAATTGGTTATTGGATCGCAAATAGAGAGTGGTGGTAAATGGAGCTACATCTATGTAGGCTAAAGTGGAGTGCCTCATATTTTCGTACTGGGGCCACTTCTGTTTTAATTCATTGAAGTCGAAATATTCTGTTCAGATTCCCCAACAGCAGCATTCACGGATGCATTCTCCTTCAAATGGAAGCATATGTTCTCCCTCCTTTTACCCTGACACTGGAAGGTTCATTGTTACTCCTTGGTGGCCCAGGAGAACGGGGTTTCCATTATTGATAAAAATGGGTCTGAGGGCTAGGCCACATTGCTGCGCTTTTTTTGCGTTTGTGCATACGTTTGCGCATTTCATATTGAAAATGCGGCAGAGCATCGAAAACGTGCATTTTCGAGTGTGCTGCGATTGCGTTTTGCGGTCCGCATTTTAAACCGCAATCGCATGCGTTTTTCAATACTTAATGAAAAAACACATGCGCAAACGCAAAGAAATCGCACATGAAATTGCATGGCATGCGATTCCGTGTGCGATTGCATTTCCGTTGCAGTGTGGCTGTGCCCTTTAAAGATTATTTCCACCTACTTCACAATCTTCTGTCACAGAGTCCGAAGAACTTTATAAATTCAGAAAGACTCACTTTAATGTTTATTGAAAAGGAATCACTGAAACAAACAGGCTAATCCAATTCTTCTATGTCTACCTTATTGCAGGCCAGATTCTACATTGACTACCTATTATAACGTTTGGGAAATATTCAACAATTGGTGGTCTTCAAAATCTGTTTGACACATCTCATATTGGGGACCTTCATTAAAAAGGATTAAGAAACTCCAGCCTTATTAAGAATTTAAGTATTAACCTTTTCTGCTTTCACAGATACCAGATGGGCTACCAAGTTATTTGATTTTTTTAGAGCTCTGAGGCACCTTAGACCTCCCATTAAAGCTCACCATGGGACCTATCTCTGGTGTTAAAAGCTTTAACTCATGAGACTTTTCAACTAAGAAAAGACATTTCAATAACAAAACTAACATGGAAGTTGACATTTCTACTTGATATCATATCGGCCTCAAGTGTGGCAGAGATTTCCGAAATACGTTTCTTTTTAGAGCAGCATCCTGGGCATACCAGGGGGGGGTCTTTATCTAGGACATCTGGAAACCTGGAGGCATGCAGAACCTGGAGCTCTATTCACATCTTCTTAAAACACTATAAACTGGAGGTATCCTCTAGGAAATTTGGAGAGAAAGTTGGTGAAACATCTAGCCAACTTCCTAGGAACATTGTATGGAAGTTCTAAACATCACATGTAGAACTCCCAGGATTTTACGAACAAGATTTAAGATTAAGTACACGGCACAAAAGAAACTATGGTGTCCGAATGATGTGACATTCCTCTTCAGATGTATACCCACCATAGAGGCTGTTAAATTGGTGAGAAAATAGCTGTTTTGAGACCAAAACAGGTGTGTTCCTTAACAGGTTCTAAAAATCACCTATTTCAAATATAAGGTTAAGTTCTTCAAGCAAAAACATGGATGTGCTATGGGATCCTCAGTTTCACCCATCTTGGCAAACATTTACATGGAGGAAGTGGAAACAAATGTTCTTAATACCTTCAAGTGTGTTGCACCCATACATTGGTTTAGATAAGTGAATGATACCTGTGTGAAAATCCACCAAAAAGAAGTACAAGCCTTCACAAAACACATCAATGCTGTGGACCAAAACATTTGATGTTCATGGGGACAGGTACAAAACAACACACTGGCTATCTTGGATTTATTGGTAGAAAACAGGAAGAAAATTAAACTAGAAGAAGAGGTTTACAGAAAATCAACCTGCACAGTCCAGTACTTGATTGACTTCTACCATCCTTTAGATCACATGCTGAGGGTCAACAAATCTTTACAACACTGAAAGAATCCCTAAAAACATAGAATAAACAAATCTGTAGTTTGTCAAAGGGAAATTAATGTAGTAGCTCAGTTTGGAGATTGCAATCTTATGGCTGCGGTCAATTAAACCAAATTATCGGCCTGTGTATGCCCAGCCTAAGTTTCATAACCTTGTCCAGAGGTTGATGATAATAATTGCCCCATTTTTGGTTTAAAAGGACCTGTGCTTAAAGGGGCAAATGAGCTTGACAACCACAAATAGATAATTTTCCATTTTATACAGTTTATAACAGTCGTATATTTATATGTATACCTCAAATAATATCGTTTTCTATTCCTTCACAATTACCAATGACAGTTTAATAATTCACAAAATAATTTCTCTGTATTTATAAGTAGAATTGAAAGTATTTATAAGCAGTATTTATTTATTATTTTTCCCCAGTAAATATTGCTTTGTGTTCGTCTCTGGTTTTAATAAAATAATGTAACATTTTGGTAGAAATATACAGAATAGAAGTCCACAGCTTGAACATAATATGGCGAATATTTCCACTGCCACCATGTATTTCCCTTTGGTGCTCAGATAGGCCGGGATCATTGTGATCCAAACACTGCAGAAGACCAGCATGCTGAAAGTGATGTACTTGGCCTCATTAAAACTGTCCGGTAAGGTCCGAGCCAAGAAAGCTACAATGAAACTAACAAAGGCCAAAAGTCCCATGTAGGAGAGGACAATGTAGAAGGCTATTGTGGAGCCCTCATTGCACTGAATGAAGACTTTGCCAGGTCCATATGAGGTGTACAGCTCCATAAAGGGGGGAGACATGGAGAGCCAGATAACACTAATTAAAACTTGTATGAATGAACATATGACAACAATATAATATGGTAAATCGATCCCTAACCATTTTTTCCAGTTGCTACCTGGTTTGGATGCCCGAAAAGCAATATAAACCATTATAGTCTTGGCCAGAATACAAGAGACTGCTATGGAGAAGGTGATTCCAAAGGATGTGTGACGTAACATGCAGGTTATATCAATGGGACGGCCGATGAACAAAAACACAGACAGGAAACTCAGCATGATGGAGACCAGGAGAATAAAGCTCAGATTACGGTTATTGGCTTTTACTACTGGAGAGTCTTGAAACATAATGAAAATCCCAAAGATAAATGTTGCTATCAGGAAAATAAATATAGTGGTGATAATAAAGATTAATGCTAAGGAATCTCTATTAAAGGAGAGAAACTCGATTGGTTTCTCAATACATATTGTCTTCTCCAAATTAGACCATTCCGTGTCAAGACATTTCAAGCAGTTTTCCATATCTGTTGGAAAAAGTATAAACTAGTAAGAAATTAATAACATTAAAGTTTGTTTTTCTTGCTAGTACTGTGAGCTGTGACAATACCAGCACCACTGTTCTGCCCTTTCATCTGTTCCTATACATATATTTCCAGACTAGGGTTATTGAAAATAATGCATTTGTTTGCCATGACTTTTTTGTTACATTTGCTTAACTGTTATGTATATACAATTCAATTTGAAATTTGAATTTAATAATTGAATGTAATATATGTTGGCACATGTTGGTATATGCATTTGCTACCTATCGAGTATTTTATATTATATACCATATATAATCGAGTATAAGCCAATAAATTTTACCTTTAAAATAATCCTGAAAGTCTCCCCTCGGCTTATACTCGGGTCTGGGCTGATCTGGATGGTTGAAGCAGCAGCTGGACAAAAAAATATAGCCCTAGAAAAAATAAAAGCTGTACCCTGTAACACACAGAATCCTCTTGATTTCGGTGAGTTAAGCAATTGTTGTTCTGTTCCCAGATAAAAAAATGGAAGAAGTAACAGGATTCAACAAACACCTCTTAAGGAGGAATCTTTAATATTTAGGCTGCAAAGAAAGGTATGCAGGGCACATCTGTGTATGGGGCTGTGTATGGGACTTTCTATGGGGCTGTGTATGGGACTTTCTATGGGGCTGTGTATGGGACTTTCTATGGGGCTGTGTATGGGACTTTTTATGGGGCTGTGTATGGGACTTTCTATGGGGCTGTGTATGTGACTTTCTATGGGGCTGTGTATGGGACTTTCTATGGGGCTGTGTATGGGACTTTCTATGGGTCTGTGTATGGGACTTTCTATAGGGCTGTGTATGGGACTTTCTATGGGGCTGTGTATGGGACTTTCTATGGGGCTGTGTATTGGACTTTCTATGGGGCTGTGTATGGGACTTTCTATAGGGCTGTGTATTGGACTTTCTATGGGGCTGTGTATGGGACTTTCTATAGGGCTGTGTATTGGACTTTCTATGGGGCTGTGTATGGGACTTTCTAGTGGCTGTGTATGTGTCTTTCTATAGGACTGTCTGTCGGAGAAAGTCAACCCTCTGTTTACAATCAATCATTTTTACTCGTTTTTCAGGTAAAAATAAGTACCTCAGCTTATACTCGGATGGGCTTATACTTGAATATATACAATTATATATACATTATTTTCTTTTATAAATGTGGATGGTTTAAACATACTTTTGTTATATGGTCCCTTTAAGAACCATGCCTTTAAGTTTCTGATGTGGCGGATGTATATTGTGGATGGTGTGTCCGCGGGCACTTTTGAAAATTGGCTTGTGAAGTCGATGACAGGATGTGCAGGCTGCAGGAAACATGTCTGGCTAGGTCTGCCTTTTGTTAATATGTGGAGATGATTTTGTAATAAAGCTTGTTTATTTTATCGGCCATGTTTGGCATCCATTTGTATCTTGAGAAGTATGCTGCTATATGTTTTTTCTATAATTAAATCCAAGTGATGGGTCTGGGTCAACCTCTTTATTTATATATCTCTGCTTTTTTTTCTTGTGATGCAGACAGGCTTGAACCACATTGTCTAGAATGCCTATCGGTATTTCACTTTATAAAAAACAAATCTTTCATTAAGACATGTTCTTGTAGTTGAAAATTTAGGACATATGACTTCCTTGTAGTCTCCAGCGCCACAATAATTTCTTTTTGATAGGGTTTAGTTGTGCTTTAGAATTTTTGGACTAAAGGACACGTCCAGCCTAAAATAAACTTTTAATATTCTGGTAGTAGACCCCCCCCAAACCCATTTTCACAATATTTACAAATTTCAAAGATGCATCTGAAGAGACTTACCTGACTTTGCTGCTCCTCCTCTGCTTTGCGGCCAACAGCCATTCTACTTTCTGGTTGCGGCTGTCAGTTAGGACGCAATGTGACATCATGCCCAATAGCCTGACAGCTGTGACCAGAGTAGAGAGGCTGTCAGCACAGAGACTCTCTGCTCCTGTTTTTGCAGGGGTGGCGAAGGAGCAGGGGCGGGTCAGGTAAGTCCCTTTAGAAGCATCTTTGAGATTTTTAAATATTGCAAAAATGGTGGTTGGGGGGTCATCTACTGGAATATTAAAGGGCATGTCCACCCCCAAAACTAGAATCTAACCCACTACTGGCCCCACTTTGTAGTGTAATAAAATCCTTACCTTACATTCCTTCTCCAAATGGCTGCCCTGCTATGCCCCTCCAAAGTCCAGAAAACTGACCACCAGGAGCTTGGCTAAGTCCCATTCTGTCTCTGCCTCCTGTCTCTCCTCCGGGAGAATTTGAACATGCTCAGTGCAGCCCTCCCCCCCCCCTCCCGTTTTGCTCTCCCTCCCCCTAGCTACAAACCTATTTTCTGTAGTGTAGGGCTCCCTCCCCCAGCCTCAACCGCTATAGTAATTTGTGTAAAAACTCTCCCGATCTGTACTTACTTTGTCTCTCTCCTCCGACGTTCTGTAAAGCTGGAAGCCACGTCCGTGATTGGCTGCCTCTCAGCCAGTCATGAACGCAGCTGCCGGTTCAGACCCCTGCTTGCAGTTTCCTGCTGGCAGAGGGCCGTGACAGAACTTCGGAGGAGAGAGGCAAAGTAATTATAGATTGGGGGAGTTTTTACACAATTTACTATGGCAGTTAGGGCTGGGGGAGGGAGCCCTACACTACAGAAAAAAAATAAAAATGGGGTGGACACTCCCTTTAAAAGTTTGTTTTAGGCTGGACATGCCCTTTAATTGATTTTTTGTACAAATTACTCTTTTGGGCGGCAAATTTTGAGATTTTGAGTAGGAATTAGAACCTTCAGAAATACATATGAATAGCTTTCAGATAAAGTGGGACGAAGATTAAGATAAAATGGTTTTGAATGCTTCCTAATTCAAGACAATAGGGGGGAAATTGACAAGCACTAGTTAATTTACAATGTACCAGTTATATTGGAGATCTCGCCTTCAGAACATGGTGCACAGTCATAGCAACAGCGGGGTGCTGATTTTCGTGGAAGTTTTCTATAACCAGGAAGGCAGCTTGGGGTACATTGGGATTTTAAAGTCTGGAAAAAGGATAAAATGTTAATACTAGAAATACAATCTCACTTTATTGTAAACTTATTGAACTGTTCATTGTTAAATATACTGAAGGTTTATAAACTATTGTGGGGGCCGACCTGCAGTGCACAATGTGTAGGAACCTAATTTTCGGACAAATATCCTGCCGTGTATGGGCTCTTGACAGATCTGCCTGGTGAATCATTCACAAGCTCTGAAAGACTGGCTGTTCCAGTTATGCCATTGTTTTCTTTCATTCTTTGCGTGGGTGGGCTGTCAGAATGCACTGGAAATCCAATTATGGGACAGCTCTCTGAACTAAATGAGCAATTCATAGGAAGTTTTAAATTGCGTGCATTAAATCAGAATCCATCAGTTTTTCTATTCTGGCCCAAAGCCTACACCGAATGCACGATATGCAGATATAATTAGATTATCTGCATTGACCCACAAACACTATGTACAAGATACACGGGGAATGGTAGGAGTTCTATTTTGAAAGCATTTGGTGGTTGAATTAGTTTTTAATCAATGCAGCAACTTAAAGTGTCTCCTTCAATCCTGATATAATCTGGTAATTTAGTATACCGGTATATCCTCTAACAGTATAAGCAGGTTATAGAACAGTGATAGGCACCCAGATGGGCTTCAGGTATTTAAAAACTACAACACACAATATTTCCTAATTACTGTTTGTAGAGGAATGATGGAAATTGTTTTCAAACAACTGGAGGACAACTGACTGCCAATCCCTGTTATGGAACAGAAATATTTTGACAAATGCAAAATTCAGGGTGAATCTATAAAAGGTCTTATCGTTTAAAATGATGCTAATTTAGCCCCAACCAATCAGATCTTATTTAACATTTGAAAGCTAACATCTGATTGGTTGGGGCAAAATAAGCACCATTTTAAATGATAAGAACTTTTATTGAATAACCCTGATTGTGTTTTAATCCTGTGCTATGCTGTACAGGGAAATAATTTATCCAAGTCTCCAGACCTCTGTATAGCCAGGAAAATACGTATGGTGGGTAACTCATTCTACAGAAGGTAAATGATTGAAAAAATATTTTTGCATGTGGGTTAAAATAACATAAAAGCTAATTATACCTTCAATGGACTAGAGCTAGGAGAGAATTTGGGAAGATTTGGGAGTTATTGTGGACAATTGGCTTAGTAACTCTACATCGCAGTATCTGCTAAAGCAAAAAAACCTTTCTTTATAAAAAGGTGCATAACGTCAATGGACAAAGTTAGTAGCAAAGTCGCACTCCAAAGCAAAACCTGAAAACTTTTAATCCAAACCACACATCAACGTACACAACATTTCGAGGGCCTAGGCCCTCTTCATCTTCATCTTGGAGTGTGTTTTGCTTTGGAGTGCGAGGGCAATAAGGCTACGGAATGTTCTGTCTGAAATGTAGAGTTGGCACAACCAATCAATGGAGGTTTGGGTGTTTTCTTATACAGGCAGAATATCCAGGCTTATAGCTGGTGGCCTCTTGTGTCAGCATGTGTGTTTGATTGGGTTCTTTTGGGTACTAAGTGTATCATTTGAGCAGAAGAGTCTGTGCTTGTTTTTTGGGGTAGGGGGCTGAGGTTTTAGGCGTTTTTATTTGTGAATGGATTGAACTAGAAGGACTGTTTTTTCAACCTAAAATGACTGTGTAATTATGTAACTTATTTACTGTTTAGTGGCCTCCATTTCAATGGCAATATGCACATACAACTATAACTTGCAAAAAGCAGATTTTTAAAAAAAAGTTTAATGCAAAGCAGGAGAGCATTTGTTTTGTCAAGAATTTAATTTCCTTTGAAGTCCAACATGCAGACACATTTATCAGTTCTGTGGTCTGTGGAACCATGGTAGTTGGCGTTGGAGTTGAGGATGATGTGGAGAGAAGGGTGGGTGATACATATCTGGGAGCTGTTACATGGAGTGGCCCATCCTTAATGCTTCTTATGCTGCTCTTGTTCTTTGGCACCCATGCATGATATCACTATTTTAGGATCTCACTATAGGAGTGCTATCACAGAACAGCAATACTTATGCTACAATAGCCTTTATAATTATGCTTCCAAGTCTCAATGAGGACATAGTCATTTCGCTATCACTTTAGCAAAGTGTTCAATAAAAGGAGGTAACGCAAAATATCTAATTGTTTTGCTTACCTGGTTTACATTGTATTTCTTCCACGTTATCTCATGGAGTTTTATTTCAAGATCAACTTGAGATTCTGACCAGGTAAATTTCCCTACTATCTTAAGCGTTGTCTTATCGGATCGATAGGGCTGATACATGTTCATAATCAGATAATCCATTGGAGTTTCTCCATGCTCATTATAATGTGTTTCTCGCCCCCACGGATCCACAAAGTGCATCTTTCTCACATAGTGATGTAACTGAACAATAGGATGAAACTGATGTCATATAACGTGTTCATTTTATTATGCTAAAGATCTGCAGAGCTCATTGTTTTATATCAGCAAACACATTAGTAAACCGTCATCTTCCAAGAAAAATAAAAAAATAGTTGTTCCATTTTTCAGTTTAGTGAGTCATTACTATATTTCATGGAATATTAAAGGGTCAGTGGAAAATATCATTATTTTTTAATTTCTTAGTTTATATTACACATACCTAGTTATTCTACATATTCTCTCCCGTATAGAAAAATCAGTTGATTTCATACCCTTTGCTGTTCCCTTCTGTTGACATTAGTGAGCTGACATTTCAGGTTCTAACAGTCCTTCTCCTTCCCAGAATGCACCACTTCCTTGGAATGTTCCTAACAGTAATTTCTACTGATTGGTTGTTGGATGGATTAAACATACTCATATCTCTACTGAGCAACTGAATCAATCCAGGTGCTGGGTCAAGGGCAAGACCATAGCAGTCTCGATTAGGGGTCCTGCAAACAGGAAGTCAGTATTGTGGAGGCATTTATACACAGACACAATGCTGAATGGGCATGGTAAGGTCATTAGTATGTAAAGGAAAAGAAAAAAGAGCCCATAGAAATCGCTCACTCTAACAGGCATAAGTTGTGTACAAAAATGGAATCTTTATTTCTCCAAATATAACACATAAATCGGTGAACACATTCACAAAAGTTAAAAACATTTAAAACATGGCAGATACTAACAGCTCCCTGGGACGGAACCCTAAGTGTAAATTCCCCAGGCTACCCTATGCAAGTTAGATATAAACAGGGAGATTCAATAAAAGTTCTTATTGTTTAAAATGGTGCTAATTTTGCCCCAACCAATCAGATCTTATTTAACATTTGAAAGCTAACATCTGATTGGTTGGGGCAAAATTAGCTCTATTTTAAACGATAAGAACTTTTATTGAATAACCCTGAAAGTGTCTAGTGCCTAATAAATAAAAATCCTATACTTAGCTGTACAGAAGTCTCAGTCAGGACAAGTCTCAGCAGTCAGGTAGAGGCACAGTAGCTTGGTTCATCGTGAACCCACAACATGGAGGGAATCAAGGAGAGCGGTCCATATAAGGACCACCCAAGGAGTAAACACACCGGACGCGTTTCGCTTATGAAAGCTTCTACTGCAGCCTGGTCATAAGTATGGAAATATAGTGCCCTTTTTTTCTTAAAACTAAGTAATTAGTAACTAAGTATTTGCACTGAACTTCCCCTTAAAGTTATCACTCATGGATTTTATTATCTCTCCATAAAATTCAGTTGTATACACTGCAATTTGGAGCCAACATTTTTAGATTTGATTAATGAATTGATATTGTAGCAACCAAAGACATAATAACAGGGCAAGGGGCTGCCAGCCACTAAGAAAACCAATGTAAAACAAAGGTATCTGATTCTATCAATTAGCATGACTGTAAGGCAGGTGTGTGCCAGCTTGCGGAGTTTCTAAGAGAGAAGCCAGGGATGTCTCTGTCAGGGATGGTCCACACAATTATGGAGTGAAATTTTGACAGCTGGTTCCTGCATAGAACAACCTCTGGGCTGACAAGTAAGGGCATGTGACGCCACCCTTGCAGTACACACATTCCCTCTTGCCCATTTAAAGGGGTGGGCTAGTGTGGAGCAGGGACCTATAACTTTTCATATGTCCTGTGGCTAATATTTGCTTTCTGCAACTTTGCAAACAGGTGGAAACATCACTTATTCTGAATATTGCGGAACTCCTTTCCTAAACTCTGCTTAGATTTACAGAGCTGGCCCTACTGATTTATTTCTCCCCACTTCAAGTGGGAACAATTGGGAAGGAGTCTCCCCGCGCTGCATATTGGCTGCTGTGGGTTAAATATCCAGCCAAAAAAACTGCTTGGAATATTAGTAATCCCCATTATATTTTACAGCTTTTTGTGCAGTTTTGCATAGAAAGAGAATGGCAATTGTGAAATTTCATCTTGAATATTTCATTAAAACAAACCAAGTGGTTTGTTCAATCTCTTCCTTTTTAGAAGATTCAGGTAAATCTTCCCATAAACTATTTAAGTGCCACAATAATTAGGGGCTAACTTAAATATTACTTGTAAGCTATAATGCGCATATATATACATTAAAGGGTATCTCCACTGGGGAAAAAATTGTGCGATGCACATGTGCATAGAAGACACAACTCCTTTACCTCCCGTTCTTCAATAAAACTAAATGGCATTTTCCCCCCCAGTGGAGATACCCTTTAATTACTTTGCTATTGTGTTGTATTTAACATATAATTACATGACAATCCATTGACTTTACCTGTTTTCTGTATAAAGTGGGAGGTTTAATGTTGCGTCTTCGAGGTGAATAAAGCATGTTACGGAGCGCATGTACAATTGCGTATACTGATGTGTACACTGCTGTATGTATATTACTATTGTGATACCCAGACCAATCTTTAATATTTTCTGCACAATAACGTGAAAAGATCCCATAAATCTTATCAAACACTTTGTTCTTCTCTTGATCACGTATTCGACATGCATATTGAATTGCCAATAAATCTGTAAACAGAGTGTCTGCTTTGGATGTTGCTAAATAGTCTTTGTATTGATTCTGTAATCTTGTTATCTGGTTAATGGGTTCAGTAAAAAACAAACTTCCGTTAAAAAGTTTGCCTCTTATGGTAAAAAATGGTTTCCATGTTAATGGAGCCAACAACGTTTTAACATTAAAAAAATTTTCATAATGAAATGCAGAGAAAGAGTAAATAGATGGCATGCCAGCAAAGATAAGAACTTCAGCTACTGATTTGTTTAATTTTTCAAAATTTCTCGCATTTTCATAATACCGTTCTTTCATGATTACAATAAAGTCAACACAACCGCCATGTTGGGTGATCTCATTTCGGAGATCTTGACTGGCTGTTACTCCGTACTCATCATCGGCCGCCAGAATAATAACCCACGTCCAACCCAAGTGATTTAGCAGTTTTGCTGTAGCAATGTTTTGGATATGGTAACTTGGTCCTGTATTAAAAAAACAGGGGTATAGCGTTCTGTCACTTTGTGAAAAATCTGATGAACCAAAACTGATCTGAAAGTAAAGAAGCATCAAAATACATTGAAAGCGAAAAAAATTAAAAGCAGAAAAACATTTGGAAGTTGTAACGTAATTACTTGTTTGTAATGTAACAAAGATTAATATTATTAAACCCGGATTAGTTCTTATTTATCTTATATCCTACAAGATTTTTTGATAGACTGAGGAATTCGGTTTTCATTTTCTTCCTTTCTTCAGGCTGCCTGGAACTTACACTGGGAGTAACATTTTGGGGCAAAGCAGAAAGAGGCCTCCATGTGGTGAGGAGCATGGCTTGTGGACTGTCCTTACTGAAACATAAACACAACCAAGACTCCAGCCTGGAAATTTTGGCAGGCAGAAGCAGAACATAAAAGAAAACAACCAAACAAAAAAACTATAAATGATTTACATAAATTGTGTACTAGGATCTTGGTCTAGGGATGATGGATTCCCTCCCTAAGTGTAACTTGACCTTAATAAATAATAACACACGCGGACACAAAGAAGTTGGGTGGGAAAGGCCGCAACACTTTATTGAAATAAGCATATTTTAAAACTGTACAATCCTGAACCAATTTGATTTCCCAGCCTGCCCCTGATGTTCTCTCAGTGGGCAGCCCTGAAATTACTTTTACTCTTGTGAATTTTGGCTCTGCCTTTAAATTCAAGTAAGCCAGGAGCCTACAAATTCCAACATCAAATGAAAAAATGGCCAATAACATAGTGTTGCGACAAAGGTATAATACTATACATTTTCTAAAATACGTTTTTTGTTTTACAAGATTTTAATCAATTAGTAAGAAATTATTTTTAGGGAGGGAGGGAGGGTGCACTTCAGGAATCCATGAACTGCTGGCTGGAGGTGAGAACGGAACCCTGCTTACATTCCCCAGGAACCCCACCCCTTGTCTTGGCTGGCCAATCCCCACTTGTCTCTGGGGACCAGCAAAATTTGCCATTTGGCTATCAGCCAATAGGGGTTAGGATGCTGAGGACCTTACTTTCCTCAGCATCCCAGGACTGTGCGGTCCCCATCCCCCATCCCAAGTCTGTCCAGGCTAAAGGCATGTCCAGAACTATCTTACCACCATAGGGGTGATGTATGGAATTTTATATGGATTTTGTTTGGTAGATAACAAAAATATAAGATAAAAGAAATATGGTAGAAAAAAAAAGAAAATTTTCTTCAACTTCTTAAAGACATAAGTTACACTTTTTTTCAAAAAAACCACAACCTAACCATGTTTTTGTGATACTTCTTAATACACAATAATTATATTATAAGTGGTGGTAAACCACAAAATTGGACCAAGAGAAATTGTACGATTTCAGACGTGGGCCAGATTACTGTTAAAAAAATGATTGTTTAATTGCCTAATCTTGCTAGGCAAATGGACCTACATAGCTTAAGTCTCATGAAAAGCCATTTACAGCACATTTAGTGCTATGCAATAAAAGTTCTTATCGTTACAAATGGTGCTAATTTTCACCCCAACCAATCAGATGTTAACTTTCAAATATTAAATAACATCTGATTGGTTGGGGCAAAATTAGCACCATTTTTATTGAATAACCCTGTATGTGTTTAAATATTATAACAGTAAAACCCTAGCTGAAGTTGAATAAAGGCATACACTCATGTAGGTCAACATGTTTACTTTCCTTTCTGTATCAACCTACCTAACAGGTGATCTAGAAAAATGGTAAATTTAAATGTCTAAAAAGTCATGTCCACCCCCAGAAAGAAAATCTATTCTTACCTTCCACACCCCCCATCCCAAGTTTTGTTACTTATCTTCCCTTGATTCCTGAAGCCCATAATACTTCCATTACCCTGCTGCAAGAAAGCCAGCATCTGACACAGATGACAGCTTTCTTCTGGATTGCAGCAGGTAGTCACTGATGTGGGTCAGTTACTGTAAGTATGATGGTTTTCAGGGATTGAGGATAATGATTGCGAGGTTTAAGGGGTTGAGAAAGTAAGTATAGATTTTATCTCTGGGGTGGGCCTGCCCTTACATTACTTAAAATGTATCAACCATCATTTTTTGCATTAATTGACTTCAATTTGTCCACTTGTGAATTTTCAAATTTTCATTTTTATTTGTTTGTTATCAATGCCCAAGATGATCTGATGATTATCTTTGGGAATGGTAACAAAAAAAGTGACACACACATAAAAAAAATCTTAAAGTGATACACACTTGCCTTTTTTAAAATTCAATAAACCTATAATTAGTAAAAAAAATCTCCAAGCTGCCCAACGTCCCTGTTGGTATCATTAAACGCAGATTATTATTCCACCGACTTCAAGGGAAACTAAGCCAATATTAGGCAGTTTTTGGGGGGTATTTCAAAGTTTTGGGGCTGTTTCTTTTGAAAAAGCGTAGGATGTTCAAATTCTTCATGTATGCGTCTGAAAATTCTTCATGTATGTATGAAAGCATGGCACCGTTACGTAGCTGAAGGGGTGTAGATTCCAAAAATATATAGTTTGTGGGAGTTACGGGGGTGCTTTGTGGGAAAAACTGCAGATTGTTCAAATTCAGAGTTGGCTGAATATTTTCAGTGTTTCTAAGCCATTGAGCATTGTTTCACTTCGTGGCTAGTCGCTTCCATGTCCATGTGTTTAACCATGCATATGCCATACCGTTTGATTAGGGACATTTGGGAGATTGATATTTGGGAAAATTTTTTACATTCCTTTGGGTTTTGGCATGATTTCTAACTTTTGAATGTTGATTCATGTTATTTTTTTCAGAAAATCTGCTAAAAGTGCGAAATTCTATGAAGAACTGCGCCCACACCATTGATGCTATGAATGAACGAACTACAGCGTTACGTAGCTGATTGTGTGGGGTATTTCTGAATTAGGTTGGTGTTTTGTGGGAAAAACTGCAGACTGTTCAAATACAGAGCTGGCTAATTTGTGTTGCTGTTACTGCCATTTGACATTGGTCCCCCTTTGGGTTAGTTGGTAGCCTTGTCTCTGGCTAAACCCATGAATGTGGCATACCGTTTTATTCAGGAGGGGTTAGGCTTTCATATTTGAGAAGCTTTTGAACTTTTCTCTACTGTTTTTGGCTGAAATTCTCATTAGATTTTGTCTGCATTTTGATCAAAACTTACCTCACTCATAAAATCCTGCATGTATGTAGTTTCTAAAAATATTTCACTTGTGGGGATATTCTAGTTAATTTGGTAGATATTCTATGTTAACAGTCAGTAGTGGTTATACATTACAATCTCACTTGTGGGGATATTATAGTTAATTTGGTAGATATTCTATGTTAACTGGTCTGTAGTGGTATACATTACAAATCTCACTTGTGGGGATATTCTAGTTATTTGGTAGATATTCTATGTTAACTGTCAGTGTGGTTATACATTACAATCTCACTTGTGGGATATATAGTTTAATTTGGTAGATATTCTATGTTAACTGTCGTAGTGGTTATACATTACAATCTCACTTGTGGGGATATTATAGTTAATTTGGTAGATATTCTATGTAACTGTCAGTAGTGGTTATACATTACAATCTCACTTGTGGGGATATTATAGTTAATTTGGTAGATATTCTATGATAACTGTCAGTAGTGGTTATACATTACAATCTCACTTGTGGGGATATTATAGTTAATTTGGTAGATATTCTATGATAACTGTCAGTAGTGGTTATACATTACAATCTCACTTGTGGGATATTATAGTTATTTGGTAGATATTCTATGATAACTGTCAGTAGTGGTTATACATTAAATCTCACTTGTGGGGATATTATAGTTAATTTGGAGATATCTATAATAACTGTCAGTAGTGGTTATACATTACAATCTCACTTGTGGGGATATATAGTAATTTTTGTAGATATTCTATGTAACTGTCAGTAGTGGTTATACATTACAATCTCACTTGTGGGGATATTATAGTAATTTGGATTATATTTCTATGTTAACTGTCAGTAGTGGTTATACATTACAATCTCACTTGTGGGGATATTTATAGTTAATTTGGAAGATATTCTATGTAACTGTCAGTAGTGGTTATACATTACAATCTCACTTGTGGGGATATTATAGTTAATTTGGTAGATATTCTATGATAACTGTCAGTAGTGGTTATACATTACAATCTCACTTGTGGGGATATTATAGTTAATTTGGATTATATTCTATGTTAACTGTCAGTAGTGGTTATACATTACAATCTCACTTGTGGGGATATTATAGTTAATTTGGTAGATATTCTATGATAACTGTCAGTAGTGGTTATACATCATTCATCTCACTTGTGGGGATATTATAGTTAATTTGGAAGATATTCTATGTTAACTGTCAGTAGTGGTTATAACATTACATCTCACTTGTGGGGATATATAGTTAATTTGGTAGATATTCTATGATAACTGTCAGTAGTGGTTATACATTACAATCTCACTTGTGGGAATATTATAGTTAATTTGGATAGATATTCTATGTTAACTGTCAGTAGTGGTTATACATTACAATCTCACTTGTGGGGATATTATAGTTAATTTGGTAGATATTCTATGATAACTGTCAGTAGTGGTTATCATTACAATCTCCACTTGTGGGGAATATTAGTATTAATTTGGTAGATATTCTTATAATTGTCAGTAGTGGTTATACATTACAATCTCACTTGTGGGGATATTATAGTTAATTTGGTAGATATTCTATGATAACTGTCAGTAGTGGTTATACATTACAATCTCACTTGTGGGGATATTTTAGTTAATTTGGTAGATATTCTATGTTAACTGTCAGTAGTGTTATACATTACAATCTCACTTGTGGGGATATTTAGTTAATTTGGTAGATATTCTATGATAACTGTCAGTATGGTTATACATTACAATCTCTCACTTGTGGGGATATTATAGTTAATTTGGTAGATATTCTATGATAACTGTCAGTAGTGGTTATACATTACAATCTCACTTGTGGGGATATTTTAGTTAATTTGGTAGATATTCTATGATACTGTCAGTAGTGGTTATACATTACATCTCACTTGTGGGGATATTATATTTAATTTGGTAGATATCTATGATACTGTCAGTAGTGGTTATACATTACAATCTCACTTGTGGGGATATTTTAGTTAATTTGGTAGATATTTCTTGATAACTGTCAGTAGTGGTTATACATTACAATCTCACTTGTGGGGATATTATAGTTTAATTTGTAGATATTCTATGATAACTGTCAGTAGTGGTTATACATTACAATCTCACTTGTGGGGATATTTTAGTTAATTTGGTAGATATTCTATGATAACTGTCAGTAGTGGTTATACATTACAATCTCACTTGTGGGGATATTATAGTTAATTTGGTAGATATTCGATGTTAACTGTCAGTAGTGGTTATTACAATCTCACTTGTGGGGATATTATAGTTAATTTGGTAGATATTCTATGTTAACTGTCAGTAGTGGTTATACATTACAATCTCACTTGTGGGGATATTATAGTTAATTTGGTAGATATTCTATGATAACTGTCAGTAGTGGTTATACATTACAATCTCACTTGTGGGGATTTAAGTTAATTTGGTAGATATTCTATGTTAACTGTCAGTATTGGTTATACATTACAATCTCACTTGTGGGGATATTATAGTTATTTGGTAGATATTCATTTAACTGTCAGTAGTGTTTATACATTACAATCTCACTTGTGGGGATATTATAGTTAATTTGGAAGATATTCTATGTTAACTGTCAGTAGTGGTTATTTACAATCTCACTTGTGGGGATATTATAGTTAATTTGGTAGATATTCTATGATAACTGTCGTAGTGGTTTATACATTACAATCTCACTTGTGGGATATTTTAGTAATTTGGTAGATATTCTATGATAACTGTCAGTAGTGGTTATACATTACAATCTCACTTGTGGGGATATTTAGTTAATTTGGTAGATTTCTATGATAACTGTCAGTAGTGGTTATACATTACATACAATCTACTTGTGGGGATATTATAGTTAATTTGGTAGATATTCTATGATAACTGTCATTAGTGGTTATACTTACAATCTCACTGTGGGGATATTAGTTAATTTGGTAGATATTCTATGTTAACTGTCAGTAGTGGTTATACTTACAATCTACTTGTGGGGATATTATAGTTAATTTGGTAGATATTCTATGTTAACTGTCAGTAGTGGTTATACATTACAATCTCACTTGTGGGGATATTATAGTTAATTTGGTAGATATTCTATGATAACTGTCAGTAGTGGTTATACATTACAATCTCACTTGTGGGGATATTTAGTTAATTTGGTAGATATTCTATGATAACTGTCAGTAGTGGTTATACATTACAATCTCACTTGTGGGGATATTATAGTATAATTTGGTAGATATTCTATGATAACTGTCAGTAGTGGTTATACATTACAATCTCACTTGTGGGGATATTTTAGATAATTTGGTAGATATTCTATGATAACTGTCAGTAGTGGTTATACATTACAATCTCACTTGTGTGGATATTTTAGTTAATTTGGTAGATATTCTATGATAACTGTCAGTAGTGGTTATACATTACAATCTCACTTGTGGGGATATTATAGATAATTTGGTAGAATATTCATGATAACTGTCAGTAGTGTTATACATTACAATCTCACTTGTGAGGATATTATGATAATTTGGTAGATATTCTATGATAACCGTCAGTAGTGGTTATACTTACAATCTCACTTGTGGGGATATTATAGTAATTTGGTAGATATTCTATATAACCGTCAGTAGTGGTTTACATTACAATCTCACTTGTGGGGATATATAGATAATTTGGTAGATATTCTATGATAACTGTCAGTAGTGGTTATACATTACATTCTCACTTGTGGGGATATTATAGTTAATTTGGTAGATATTCTATGATAATGTCAGTAGTGGTTATAAATTACAATCTCCTTGTGGGGATTTATATTAATTTGTAGTAGATATTCTATGTTAACGTTCAGTAGTGGTTACATTACAATCTCACTTGTGGGGATATTATAGTTAATTTGGTAGATATTCTATGATAACTGTCAGTAGTGGTTATAAATTACAATCTCACTTGTGGGATATTATAGTTAATTTGGTAGATATTCTATGTTACTGTCAGTAGTGGTTATACATTACAATCTCACTTGTGGGGATATTATAGTTAATTTGGTAGATATTCTATGTTAACTGTCAGTAGTGGTTATACATTACAACTCACTTGGGGGATATTTAGTTAATTTGGTAGATATTCTATGTTAACTGTCAGTAGGGTTATACATTACAATCTCACTTGTGGGATATATAGTTAATTTGGTAGATATTCTATGATAACTGTCAGTAGGGTTATACATTACAATCTCACTTGGGGATATTATAGTTTAATTTGGTAGATATTCTATGATAACTGTCAGTAGTGGTTTATCATTACAATCTCACTTGTGGGGATATTTTAGTTAATTTGGTAGATATTCTATGATAACTGTCAGTAGTGGTTACATTACAATCTCACTGTGGGGATATTATAGTTAATTTGGTAGATATTCTATGTTAACTGTCAGTAGTGGTTATACATTACAATCTCACTTGTGGGGATATTATAGTTAATTTGGTAGATTTCTATGATAACTGTCAGTAGTGGTTATACATTACAATCTCACTTGTGGGGATATTATAGTTAATTTGGTAGATTTTCTATGATAACTGTCAGTAGTGGTTATACATTACAATCTCACTTGTGGGGATATTATAGTTAATTTGGTAGATATTCTATGATAACTGTCAGTAGTGGTTATACATTACAATCTCACTTGTGGGGATATTTAGTTAATTTGGTAGATATTCTATGATAACTGTCAGTAGTGGTTATACATTACAATCTCACTTGTGGGGATATTATAGTTAATTTGGAAGATATTCTATGATAACTGTCAGTATGTGTTATACATTTAAACAATCTCACTTGTGGGATATTATAGTTAATTTGGTGATCTATGATAACTGTCAGTAGTGGTTATACATTACAATCTCACTTGTGGGGATATTATAGTTAATTTGGTAGATATTCTATTGTTAACTGTCATAGTGGTTATACATTACAATCTCCACTTGTGGGGATATATAGTTAATTGGTAGATATCTATGATAACTGTCAGTAGTGGTTATACATTACATCTCACTTGTGGGGATATTATAGTTAATTTGGTAGATTTCTATGTTAACTGTCAGTAGTGGTTATACATTACAACTCACTTGTGGGGATATTATAGTTAATTTGGTAGATATTCTATGAAACTGTCAGTAGTGGTTATACATTACAATCTCACTTGTGGGGATATTATAGTTAATTTGGTAATATTCTATGTTAACCGTCAGTGGTGGTTATACATTACAATCTCATTGTGGGGATATTATAGTTAATTTGGTAGATATTCTATGATAACTGTCAGTAGTGGTTATACATTACAATCTCACTTGTGGGGATATTCTAGTTAATTTGGTAGATATTCTATGTTAACAGTCAGAAATGCGTATACATTTCAATTTAGTGTAATATTTTTGAAAGTGCAGTTTTAGTTTGGGGGTCTCCTTTGTATCTATCTTTGAGAAAACATCACATTAGGAACTGATCTGGGGCCTGTAAGTAAAAGATTTTCAGGGTTTGGGAGGGTTTGCTACAGGTATCTAAAATATTGTTTTTGGCGTGGACATGCACTTTAAATATCTTTTAATTATAATCTGGGATCAGATCAGTTAGATGTAGGGAACTTAGTGATAGCCCATAATATATATAATATTCCTGCATCAAATGCAGTCAAATAGGAATGTGCATCATATTAATACAGTTGCTTGTTGAACTATTGCAGTTTGTACTTTATGATTATTCTTCATCAGTCTAGACGTAATGTCAAAGGAGCCAAGTTTGTCCTTTCCTATCCTAACCTTTCCTAACTTTAATGGTAGAGAAATTCTTTCTTGCATTAGGGGAATTCTCCCTTACATTAAGGGAATTAGATCTATTCAACATTTGAAAAAAAAAAAACCTTACACCTTATCACAGGACCAGATTTACCATTAGGCATAATGTGACTGATTCCTAGTGGCCACTACAGTGTAGCTGCTAGAATATTTACTACAATGGTGGAAGACAGAATAGAAATATAGTCCTTTGCTATACTTATTGGTACCCAGGGAAAGAAGCCAAGACTAATAAGATATGATTTGTAACAATGTATGATTGGTAGTGGGATTTCCTTAGGATGATTATTACCAGATACCTGGCAGGTCCATTTACACCTCTAATTACATACCGACAAGGAGACACTACAGTAAATGGTGTAGACGACTGACCAATGGACAGAGGGGAGGAAGTACAGGGTACAGTAAATGGTGTAGACCGATTGACCAATGGACAGAGGGGAGGAAGTGCAGGGTACAGTAAATGCTGTAGACCGATTGACCAATGGACAGAGGGGAGGAAGTGCAGGGTACAGTAAATGGTGTAGACGGATTGACCAATGGACAGAGGGGAGGAAGTGCAGGGTACAGTAAATGGTGTAGATCGATTGACCAATGGACAGAGGGGAGGAAGTGCAGGGTACAGTAAATGGTGTAGACCGATTGACCAATGGACAGAGGGGAGGAAGTGCAGGGCTGCTCTCCATGTGGTCATTGTGCATTCTCTAATATACGTTGTACAATATGGAACCAATAGTCACCTATAGCTGAATAGTTCCTTACCTGTGTGTATCCATATACATCCAACAGTTGTGCTATAGGCAGAGATGTAACTGAATGCTGATCTCCAATAAATCCAGCTATTTTCCCCTTGTCCCTACAGGAGTAATTAGGACCATTTTGCTTATTCCCTGATAGAATCTGCAGGACACTTCCTACAGCAACACGTGGATCCAAACAGGAATCGAACACGTGGTATCCCAGAGTGATATTAGGCAGTAGATGGGGATTCTTGTTAATCTCCTTAATGGCAAATAGAAATGTTTGGATCTGAATGTAGTTGTTCAAAAAAGGTCTGTTGGAAAATACAGTGTGGATCAGAATAACAAGGCCATAGTTACCAACGTTGGGTGTAACTGTTCTTCACACGTGTGTAGGAAGTTCATTCCAGGTCCATCATATTGTATGTGACAGGTGTACCTGTAATGTACCTACTACACAGGTTTTTTAAGGAGAACATTATGTTTATATCTTGGAAATCAATATAATCCCTGCTCAGCTTGGAACTTTATATTTTGATAACATTAATGCTCAACCTTCTTAGGCAGTGGGCTGTTCCAACCTTAAATGTGGGGGAAGACCAGTGGTGCTGGTGATGTTACAGCTCACAGTGCCAGCAGGAAAACCCCCATTTAGGCTGCTGTAACTTTGGATAGACTGCAGCTAGAAGCATGGCCCTGGTGTTATTTTAAAGGTAGAAGTGTGCTCTTTATAATAAAGGCTACTTGTATGGAGACCACAGTTCCCCTTTAAGCAGGTAAATAAGTGTATGTTCTACTGCAGGGATGTTAAAGGGCATCTATAGTGAAAAAAACACATTGCCCCTTTGCAAAGTTAAATTCATGTACTCTGTGCTGCCTTAATCCTATATCTGTCACTGACTCTGTTTAACCATGGTGTCAGATCTATGTGCAGCATTCCCCCCTTCTCCCTCCCCTCTGTTACCTCCTCCATGTCTCAGCTCCGGCTAACCGACAAGCTTTTTATGTGCAGTAGGAGTTAAAAGTTCAACATCCTGAAAAACACACCCACGCACAGTGGCCAATAGAAAGTAAGCTGTCCTGGAGACACGGAAGAAGGAGATCAGTACAGTTTACGATCTCTCACTTTGTGACCCATCATCAATCAGTGAAAGCTATTAAGAAGGGGGGTCAAGTGCAGCCTTATATCTAACATCAAAGCTACCTCTCTCCCCCTGCTAATGCTGTTATCTCTATGTTTATTACAGAGCAGGGAGGGGGGATCACGTCATAGGGATTTGATTGACAGTCCAAGTAGGAGTAGAGGAATGCAATCACGTATTCTTCTAACTGGTGTATCTCAGGACAGAGAGGGAATCTGAAAAAAGTGAAGACACTCTGGGGGTTGGGGGGAATTATAGAACACATGGAAAGAAAGAAAAAAAGTTCATTTTCCCACTATAGATGCCCTTTAAAGGGTATGTCTGTTCACAAACCCCCCTCACAGTTTTTATAATATATATATATAAAACAGGATTACCGGAGCACTACAGGGTCTTCTGAAAAGTTATTTTATTCAAACATACAACATCAGGATGGACAATATGGCAGCCGAAACGCGTTCATGGCATGAATGAAGATTCAGAGCGGATTGTGCCTCGTACCCCTCTATCTTTATATATCTATTATATATATATAATAATGTACTTCCCAACCAAACAACCCTTTTCCTGCCTTTTTTTATTGCAACACTGCAGAACTATAATTGTGCGTCTATGTATGGCGGAGCGGGATCACATTTCTGGGATGCTGAAAAATACCTTTTGCACATGCTGAAGCAAGAACACGGGTCAGTCTATGATGGAGCAGGCTGACCAGATTACAGAGGCGTCAGTGTCAGCATGTCATTTGCGGGGCCTGTATCTCCTAAACAAACAAGCAGTGGGCAGATCTACACCAGATACTAATTAAAGACGGATCTTTCACATGACACAATGTTAGTTTACTGAGTGGACATAACTTTTAAACTCACAGCCCTCCAGATGTTTGAAAACTTCAACACCAAGCATTCTCAAGGTTTACATCCCTGTATTTCTCTTCCTCTTATCTAGACCCCTCCTTGTTCAAGACATGATGTTTTAGCTCGGTCGGTTGTCACCTGGCATCATTTGCTACAACTCAAACAACTTTTTGGTGTAAAGCCGTAAATCTTTCCACACCTAATCTTATCTGCCTGTGCTACACGTCTATGTTGATGTACTTGCTAAGATGGATCATCAAATGTAGACTTGAATATACGTTTTGTTTTAATCCACAAACATCACCTGTTTTTTTTTTATACCAAATGTCAATAAATATAGAGAATTTGTGAATGTTCTTGTTCATCCAGGTTATGGTGTTTATTCAGTTCAAAAAGAAAATCAATGTGTCTCCACACCAACTACTTTTTAAAGGGATCAGGAACACTGTCATTTTAGATCAGAGGTGTGTCAATCAGATAATTGGCCAAAATCAAAAGACAGGCTAAGTGGAGGGCCTAATTTTTTTTTTAAAGATACTTTGCAGGTGCAGGATTGTGCCTAGTGCCTATGGCGTGATCATGTGCTCATATGGAACGCCCACCTTACTCTTCTGGAATGGAATAGCCAACTCCAATGGAAGGCCCTTTGTCACACCTCCCTCCCCAGTGCCAGGCTAGATACACGATCAGCTGTTATAGCGGCGACTGCATCCAAGCCTTACTACCCTACTATCCATTGTGCGGTCCTAAACTGCGTTGTAACTATAGATCTGCCTGCTAGACACAGAGATCAGCTGTTTTTAAACAGCTGGTCGCACCTATCCTAGTAAAGTTGCACGTGATCAGCTGTTTAAAAAGAGCAGATTATGGTGTCTGTTAGGCAGATCTATATTTACGCCACTACTTGGGACTGCACAAATGGATAGCAGTGTTGTAAGTGTCTTGGATGCTGTACAGTCAGCGGGGGCCACAATGTCCAGAAGGGACGGATTTATCCCGCGGGCTTTGAGTTTTTCAGGGAACAAGAGAAGCAATATGTACATAACTACAATGTACTAGTCTGACATGTTTCAGGCTACATCAGCCCTTAGTCACAACTAAGTCTATGATGGAGCCTGAAATGTGTCATTGTAACTATGCACATATTGCTTTTCTTGTTACCTGAAGTTTTCCAATAAAATAAGGATATGTTCATATCTAAAATGACTGCATTTCTGATCCCTATAAAAATGGTTGGTGCGGGGGGGTACGTTGATTTTCTGCACATGTGCTCTGACACTTCGGGCACACACTCACACACACACACATAGACTGAAGGGAAGTTGGTAGCCAATCGGGTAAGAACAGGATTATTCAGTTAAAACAACTGGACTTTGTTCCATGAAATGGGATGTTCTATGCATCGTACCATTAACATTATTTTTAAAAATGAACTGAAGGCCAAAGACACAAAATGCAGTAGCTGAGGCTGAATAAAGACCATTTGGTTCAAACGTTTAACCCTAATTTCTTTACACAATATTTTAACCAATTATCTATCTATCTACAATATATTTCTAAAGGCCAATAATCACCCATGTGGCGGAGCATCACAATACAGTGTGTTCTTATACACGCACGTGTTACTCATCATCAGGTTTCCTAGTGTACTCAGACACTAATACACGCAATGTACATACAAAATCCAGGTATGTTCGATTTTAGAATTATCTTGTCCACCCTCCTAAAAAAAAAATGATCTCACATAGATCAGCCCCACAAACCCCCTTTTCATTTTGTTTAAACCTTTCAAATCCCAGGCTCTTCTTACAAAACCGCGGCTCCTCCCTTCATCCTGGTAACGGGCGACATCACAGCCATGATGGTGAAGGTTTGAAAAGTAAAACAAAAATGGGTTTGAGGTGCTAAACTACATAAGGTAATATTTTTTTTAAAGACATCACTTTTTAAATAACCTGGCTGCAGCTTGGACGGACTGGGTTGAACTGCACCAAACTGTTTTTATGTGGGTTGGGGGGGCCCCATACAAAATCTTGCCCTGTAATTTCTAGCTACGCCCCATGCTAACTGCAGTTCCTGGAGGGGTTGCTTGATGTCCAAGGGGTTCTCCATCATTGATTGGTTTCATGTTTGGTTCGATGTTTTGCATAGACATTGAATGAACCTGGGACAGCAGAGAGTTGTGTGGGTGCTGGTAAATGAAATATCCTTTCATTTACCATCAGATTCAGATGCTTAATATGCCACATTGTCTGTAATATAATGAAAATGTTTCCTATCTTTCTGTAATGGCTGAAGGGAAACCTACTTCATGCAGAAAGGTACAGATCTGACAGTGCCATTTGGTAGATATTTAACTCCATAGTTTACAGTGAAGAGACCTCCTATTATAATATCTCCATCCTGAACAAATTTGTATTCATTCATGGGCTTAACAGCATCAATGCGGCACTGTAACTTTTGTCTGCTAAGCTCAGTACCACAGGGCGTTACACATATGACTGACAGGTACAATGTCACTTTGATAAAAGAGCTGAGAAACCAATGGTTGGAATCCATTTTAAATGAATCATGTTCTCTCCTTCATCTACAAGTACAAAGTATCTTTGGGAAGTATTTATATATCTGCATTGCCAGTGTTATTGAATATGTGATTCCTCCTGTGATTTGTCAGTTAAATTAATTCTAAAGTCCGGAAAGGCTGTCTCCCCGAAGGAAAGATTAGAATGTTCTTTACACTAAATTAGATTGTCATTTTATTATTTATTACTTAACTATTTCCAGTTTTATGGAATTGCCATAAAGTCAAGCGAGGTACATTTATTTCTAGTACAGATGCACAAAACCAGCGAGTGTCATTCCATTGGCAGTTATGGGGAACATGAAATGGAAAGTTCGACTTGTTCCCTGTTAAAATCTATGGTAGTTGAAATTTCAAACAAACTTGGTTTAATTTCTGGATCAACGAATCACCTGGCTATGCGTTTGTCGGCACTTACGGGTTTGATCACACGTGTGTGGGTCTTAACATCTGATTGGCTGCTGTAAACTAGTAGCACAGGAAAACATTTACCGTACACCTCCTATTGCATCAGTCCCAAAGTCCATGTGTTCACACATACTATAGCTAACAGTTCAGATTGGTACAGGGTAAAAATAAACATAGAATGTAGATTAACAAGTCCACAAAATATTTTGGTTGAGGTGAAAACATGGAATGATCAGTAGCAGAAAAAAAGCAATAGAAGGGGAATAAGACAAGTGTAAAAGGGGCAACAGCAGAAATATAGGGAACTTTAAAATGAGCAAGTGCATGTGAAAGCTAATAAGTAGTAGAGATGGAACACGAGTTCGACTCAAACTTTTGGAACTTTCTGAACTACAAACTAGTTCGGTTTTTCGAAATTGAAAATCGATATTTTCAATAATTATCGAATTTGCGTACAGTGCACTAACCCTCCATTTTGGCCATAACCCTGGAGTGTACTGTTTTGCCGATAACCTTCGAATGCGGCGTTTTGACGATACCCTTTGAATGTTCCGTTTTGATGCTAACCCTCGAATGTATCGATCGTTAACACTCGAATGTATTGTTTGATTTTCGATATCCTTCTAATGTATTTTTCAATTATAAGTAACCCTCAAATGTATTGTTCGATTTTCGGTAACCCTCGAATGTATCGTTCGATAACCATCGAATTGGCAATAACCCTCGAATGTACCATATGGAAACACGACAATTGCCCGATCGTGGGTAAAGTTAGTGTTTAAATGAGTTTTGGTGATAGTGACATGTTCTCCAGACCATTTCCCAGGTGCCACAGCCATCTACAGTAAGTTACCATTGCTATTTTATTTGTAATTAATCCAAATTTTTCAAACTATTTCCCCCATTGACTTTAATGGGTTAGTTTCCGAACTATAGAACTTTAGAACTTTTAATAAAGTTCTATAGTTTGGCAACAAACTGAACTTCAGGAAGTTCGACCATCTCTAGTATCTAGTGAGTAAACATAGAAAACGTACAGCAAACACATATACAGTATCAGCAGGTATCCCATCCCTCCCGCATCCTGTGGGAGCTTCCCTCATTCTGGGGTGGTCTCCCGCACACATGCTAGACCACCCTAGACTCCCGGACTTGAGAGGAGTCTCTTCCCAAGTCACGCCCCCTTTCTGTGGCCACACCCAGAATGCCCCGGGAATGCCCCTAACTCCTTCCTAACCCCACCTCCCACCACCCCTAGAATGGTGGCCCTGAAAGGGCAGGGTGAGATGTCTGTATCAGCATAAACTAGATGATTTCAAAAGTTTTCTAGAAGTTTTACCAATAAACTAAATTTGGTAAATTGGTAAAACAAAATGCATAGCAGCCTAATTCTAGTTAACATTGCCCTAACCACACAGTAATAGCAAGTAGCAATAGGCTAGATAAATGCTGAATACAGAACAAACCAGTTGGGGGTGAAAAGAATGATTGTGAGGTCAGGTGGTGGAATCCTCCACTTAATTATATTGTGATGGTGAGTTCATAACTAGAGATGGCTGAACCTCCTGAAGTAAAAGTTCTATAGTTTGGAAACAAACCCAATAGGAGGAAATAGTTCGAAAAGTTTGGATAAAATACACTTAAAGGGACAGTTCAGTGGAAAGGGATCGATATTTGTTAAATTGTTAGTTTGTGTAATGCCTTCTTAGTTATTCTACATATTCTCTCCCATTTGAAAATCAGTTGATTTTTTTTTTCTGAAATGTACATGTATTTGCACTGAACTTCCCCTTTAACATAACAATGATAACTTGCTGTAAATGGCTATGTCATCTGGGAAATCCTCTAGGGAACATGCAGCTGTCACCAAAACTTGTTTAAACACTAACTTTCCCCACGATCGGGCAATTGTCAGGTTTGGTTTCCGCATGCTACATTCGAGGGTTATTGCCAATTTGAGGGTTAGTGAACAATTCATTAGAGGGTTACCAAAATCAAACACTACATCCAAGAGTTATCGAACACTACATTCAAGGGTTATTGAAGGCTACATTCGAGTGTTACCAAATTCGAAGGCTACATTCGAGGGTTATTGCCAATTTGATGGTTAGTGAACAATTCATTAGAGGGTTACCGAAATCAAACGCTACATCCGAGAGTTATCGAACACTACATTCAAGGGTTATTGAAGGCTACATTCGAGCGTTACCAAATTCAAAGGCTGCATTCGAGGATTACCAAATTCGAAGGCTACATTTGAGATTTACCAAATTCGAAGGCTACATTTGAACATTCGAGGGTTACCTATTTGAGAATTCGATTTTCGATAAAAAACGGAAATACATTGGTGAGTTTGGAAAACTGAACTAGTTTGTTGTTCATAAAGTTCTAAAAGTTCAACTTCGTCCAAACTATTTAAGTCCGGATCAAACTCACATTTGGTTCTAAGTCCATCTCTATTCACAACATAGCACATGAACATTGTCTTGGAGTTATAATGACATAACAGTATATTTGGTTATATTGATGCAATTGGTTATGTCCTTGTGCTGGGTGGAATGTGTGGAAGGTGTGTATGTGTGGTGGGTGGGCATAGTCTATATGGTTGTAGATGGCCAGTTTTCTCTAAACAATCGGTGTTATTGGTTGGCACAAACACTGAAATCATTGAAAATGCATCTGCAATAAATTTAGTAAATTACAATGCTGTATATTTATCTATAGATATCAGGACAATATTGCACCTGAATTTCAATTGGGAATTAACAATTTTCAGCTAAAAATTTGTTCAAGATGTGTGGTCATAGATGTATGGCAGGTTTAAAGGGAAAATGCAATGTCCATTCACTTGTGTATTTCATTGTCCATTAAACTCTTATTAAAGGGGAAGTTCAGTGCAAATACATATACTTTTAAGAATAAAGAGCAGTATTTTTCCATCCCAAGTTCAGTGTTAGGAACATTCCAAGGAAGTGGTGCATCCTGGGAAGAAGAAGGACCATTAGACACCGAAATGTCAGCTCACTAATGTCAACAGCAGGGAACAGCAAAGGGTATGAAATCAACTGATCTTTCAAAATGGGAGAGAATATGTAGAATAACTAGGTAGAGAATTTCTAGGTAAGAATTTTGAAAATATTGATATTTTCCACTGAACTTTTCCTTTAATATTTTAAGTCCTACATACAATTTCTATGTTTTTGTGGGAAATAAATAAGACCTCCAATTTAAAGTTTAGGAGGGTTCCTGGTACCGGAAGCTTGGCCTGTTATTAAATTACAACCACACATAAGAAGGGAATATTGGCAAATTACTAAGAAAGTTCAACTGAATTGGACAAAACATTATTACAAACCAAGTTGATTAATCACATCCCAGGCCTCCTATGGTATCTGTGCACTAATTCAGATCTTTAGAACTTCTATAGAATGTATCCAACATGTTCCTATAGTCCCTATATTGTAATGTTTTAGGATTAGCTAGGTATTCAAGGAAAAGGGGCTTAATTAAAGCATTGACCTCACATGTCCCCCGATTTAAAAAAATAAATCATTTGTAATAAACAAAACTAAGAGTTTGTTTTAAAATTAATTTTTTTTAGTTCCTGGTTTTCTGGACAATGGTACTTTGTACAATTGTGTTGTGTAAGGCTTTGCTTAAAGGGCATGTCCACCCCCAAAACTATAATTAAACCCACTATTGGCACTATTCTGTAGTTTAAAATAAACCTTACCTTACATCTCTGCTCCTTATGGTTCCCAAGATATGCCTTTTCAAAGTCCAGAAACTGAAGACTCAAAGCTGTCTGTGAGGCTTCTGATCCACTCTGAATCCTTGTCCTCATCAATGTCTGGGGCATGCACAGAACCTCCCCCCCCCCCCCCCCCCATCAGGATCCATCCTCAGCCATCATTGCACCTAGCGTGAAATGCTTTGGAAGTAAGGGAAGTAACCCCTGCCTGCCCAAACCGACGCAATATTTCAAAAACAAAAACAGATCCGTATTTACAGAGCCCCCGACGTTTCACATGTCAGCCATGTCTGGCCTCTCAGCCAATCACAGACGTGGCTGAGGTCCTGCCCTAGCTTGCAAGCAGGAGCCCGTATCGGATCACCATGGAAGAGAAGGCAGTGTAAGTAGAAATGTGGGGATTTTTGTAATGAAATATTGTGGCGGTTGGGGGTGGGTAGGGGTTACCTACCTTACCCCAAAAGTTAGATTTGGGGGTGGACATGCCCTTTAAAAAGGTATGTCCACCCCTAAAATTAACATTTTTCTGTAGTGTAGGCACCCTCCCAAACCTAACCGCCAGGTTTAAATTGTAAAAAAGAGCCCAGAAAGTTACTTACCAGCCTTCATTCTCTCGGCTCCTGCCTCTAATGCTACTTCCTGGGAACAGAGTAGCATTGGGGGCCAGACTGTCAGCGGCATCTGTGATTGGCTGAGAGTCAGCCAATCACAGACGTGGCTGCCGGCTATTATGTAGCTGAGGGAACGAGATCTAGTAAGAAGGTTTCTTGGCACTTTTTTACAATTTAAAAATGCCAGTTAGGGTTGGGAGGAGGGGGGGTCTGCAATACAGAAAATAGTTTAATTTTTAAAACAGCAAGGAGGGATCCAGAGTGTAGGAGGGAAGGGGTGGGGAGGGCTCCCCTGTGAATGCCAGAGTTCTCCAGGAGGACAGGAAAGGGGTAGAAACCTTTTTACACACAGGAAGGCTCCTACTCCTCACTTTCTAGGACTTTGACTAAACACTGCAGGAGAAACATATGGGGCAGAGGAGAAAGGTAAGTTTTTTTTGCACTACACTTTGGGGCCAGCAGTCGGTTATTTTTTTTTTTTTGGGGGGGGGGGTGCCATTTAACCCTAGGGTACACGTGAGTCATTGGGTCTGGCTAGTAGCTGCTCTAGTTTCACCAGGACTTATCACATACCAAGGTGTAGCTTGGTAGATGTTACATCTTTTCTTGTCTTTGCAGTATCTGTATATCTGTATAGTATCTGTATATCTGTATAGTATCTGTATATCTGCATAGTATCTGTATATCTGTATAGTATCTATATATCTGTATAGTATCTGTATATCTGTATAGTATCTGTATATCTGTATAGCATCTGTATATCTGTATAGCATCTGTATATCTGCATAGTATCTGTATATCTGCATAGTATCTGTATATCTGTATAGTATCTGTATATCTGCATAGTATCTGTATATCTGCATAGTATCTGTATATCTGTATAGTATCTGTATATCTGCATAGTATCTGTATATCCGTATAGTATCTGTATATCTGTATAGTATCTGTATATCTGTATAGCATCTGTATATCTGTATAGTATCTGTATATCTGCATAGTATCGGTATCTCGTTAGCACTGTATAACTCTATTTTAAAATAAAACAAAATAAACCATATACCAATATTTATTTACTTTCCCTAATAAATGTGTTTGGTGTTTAATTGGGTCTTAGCAATATAATATAGCATTTTGGGATAAATATACACCATAAAAGCCCAGTGGAGGAAGCTACAATAGCAAAGACCTCAACGACTACCATGTTCTTCCCATCAGTGCTGAGATAGGCTGGGATAAAACACACCCAAACACAACAAAACACCAGCATGCTGAATGTTATATATTTCGCCTCGTTAAAGTTGTGGGTAAATTTCTGGCTAGGAATGCCACAATGAAGCTCACGGAAGCCAAAAAGCCAGTGTAACCAATAAGACAGTAAAAAGCTAGGAGAGACCCTTCATTACATTTAAATAGGATCTTTCCCGGAGAAAACTTGTTGACTTCCTGGTAAGGAGGAGAGACTATCAACCAAATGAGTGCAAGTGCAACCTGAATGAGTGAACAAAGAACCACAAAACAGGACAATTTGCTTCCAAAATACTTCTCCAAAGGTTCCGGGCTTGGTGGCTTTGAAAGCAATGTAAACCATGATGGTCTTGGCCAGCAAGAAGGATACCGCCAAATCTGTATATCTGTATAGTATCTGTATATCTGCATAGTATCTGTATATCTGTATAGTATCTGTATATCTGTATAGTATCTGTATATCTGTATAGTATCTGTATATCTGCATAGTATCTGTATATCTGTATAGTATCTGTATATCTGTATAGCATCTGTATAACTCTATTTTTAAAATAAAACAAAATAAACCATATACCAATATTTATTTACTTTTTCCCTAATAAATGTTGTTTGGTGTTTAATTCGGGTCTTAGCAATATAATATAGCATTTTGGGATAAATATACACCATAAAAGCCCAGTGGAGGAAGCTACAATAGCAAAGACCTCAACGACTACCATGTTCTTCCCATCAGTGCTGAGATAGGCTGGGATAAAACACACCCAAACACAACAAAACACCAGCATGCTGAATGTTATATATTTCGCCTCGTTAAAGTTGTCGGGTAAATTTCTGGCTAGGAATGCCACAATGAAGCTCACGGAAGCCAAAAAGCCAGTGTAACCAATAAGACAGTAAAAAGCTAGGAGAGACCCTTCATTACATTTAAATAGGATCTTTCCCGGGTAAGAAAACTTGTTGACTTCCTGGTAAGGAGGAGAGACTATCAACCAAATGAGTGCAAGTGCAACCTGAATGAGTGAACAAAAGACAACCACAAAACAGGACAATTTGCTTCCAAAATACTTTCTCCAAAGGTTCCCGGGCTTGGTGGCTTTGAAAGCAATGTAAACCATGATGGTCTTGGCCAGCACAGAAGATACAGCTACCGAAAAGAGAACCCCAAATGAAGTTTGTCTGAGCATACAGGTTATATCTACAGGACGTCCGAGGAACAGCAACACACAGAGGAAGCTCAGCATGATGGCGACTAGGAGGAGAAAGCTGAGGTTCTGATTGTTCGCCTTAACGATCGGAGTGTCCCGGAAAGAAACGAAGATGCCCAGTACTACTGAAGTTAGAACTGTAGAGAAAATAGAGAAAAAGGAAATCACTGCAGCTATCACATCTGTCTCATAGGAGAGAAATTCAAGGCTCTTTAGCAAGCAGACAGTTCGGTCTTCATTTGGCCATTGGTTTTCTTGGCAAATTTGGCAATTATCACTGTCTAAAAACATGAAGAAATAAAGCACGACCATTAGATTTATTAATTGTTTTCTAAGAATGAAAACAGAAATACTATAAAGGGGGATGAATAGCATAATAAAAAACAGTTTCACTTTTATAATTTACCCCTGAAATGGATCCCTGTGGAACCAACAGTACAATAATATTGTTATTATACATAAGGCTATGGGGAGGTGCAGTGGAATATATTCTTATAAAAACCTCTTGGCTACGTAGCTGAGAGGTTTTCACAAGAATATTTCCCACTCCACCTCCCCATTGACAACCTGTCACCATTAACCATTCATTTCCACATGAACAGTAAAAATCCCCTCAAGCAGTTACTTCTGTGAGTTTAACTGCCGGTGTCCGTGATGATTCTATGTTCAGTGCAACCCGGGAGACTGAACTCATAGAAAAGACAACTGGGTCTCCCGAGCTGCACTGAACATAGAATCATCACGGACACCAGCAGTGAAACTAACTGAGGAGAAGAAACGTTCAGAACAAGCTGATAATGTTATAATTATATATCTGTTATCTTATATTTGTTTTTCATTGCTATACAGACTGAACCTTGAAATAGGGTTTTATTACTAGAGATGGCCCGAAAATGGGCTCATTAAAGTCAATGGGGAGAAAAAGTTTGGATTAAATACTAGAAAAATTAGCAATGGTAACTTACTGTACATGGCTCTGGGACCTGGGGAATGGTCTGGGGAACATTACATCACTAAATACTTTGCATACGATAGGGCTATTTTTGAGCTTCCGCATTAAATTTTTGAGGGTTACTAAAATCAAACGCCACATTCGAGGGTTATCGCCTAATTGAGGGTTACCAAATCCCACATTCTAGGGTTGGATAGTTGGAAATCCAGAATGGTTTGGGTTCATTCGAACTATTAAAGTTAGAGTTCTAGGTGGCATTTTTATTACCTTACTGACAATGGGAAATATGTGAGCAACACTCACAGTATCTATATTTTTTCACCTTTCTGAATGGAAATTTCGCCCTCTGTGCAGGGTACACAATCATAGCAACACAGATGTTTTCCTTTCTGTAAGGTTCGTCTGTAGCCAGGGAGACACTGTTCAGAGCAACGAGAAGATGGAGCCTTCAAAGTAAGAAACATATTGTAAATTATTGATATAAATATTAAAGGATGCTGTAAAACAAAGTTTATTTGGAAGCAGCAGCTTTAAAAAAAACTTTTGCCCTTTTTTTTTTCCTATGCCCCTCCTGAGCCTACCTTTCCTGTTATAAAGTTGCTGATATCTTGTATCTGTATTGTAGAGAGTTTAGCTCCGCCCTCTCCGAGTTTTCCTGGATCTCCTTCTTCTTCAGCCGCAAAATGACGTCACGGCGAAGATGCATGCATGGACTTGTTGTAGCGTGCAACTCGGAGGGGCGGAGCTAAACTCTCTACAATACAGATCTAAGATATCAGCAACTTTACAACAGGAAAGGTAGGCTCAGGAGGGGCATAAAGGTGGCTATATATCTAGCCTGTCAGTGGGTCCATGTTCGTTTATAGATAAGCTCCCTAGGGCATGGCGATATGGCAATAGGTGGCGGTAATGACCTCCGGGTATCGCTGCTTAATAAATTGTGTTGATAACCCCGGCGAAAAGTTGCTGATCCTTTATAAATATGCCCCTTAGATTACAATCAGGAATGATAGGATTTATATGCACAGGACTCTTCTGAACTCATGGAAGTTACTGTATTTCTTATCATAGATGTTAAAGTTGATAAAAAAATTAAATCTCTCCAATGTTATGACACCTGCATGTGTTTTAAAGGGTTCTGACCTGGTTCCATCCATTCTTCCAGATGATATTTGTCTTGTTGATATCCAGTTGACGTCCTTCTGGTTCCAACGTATTAAAACTACCCACTGTTCTCATCAGGAAATGGCCATTAGCTAAGACAACACGGTTTACAATGTTATACTTCACTGGCAGACTTCCCCTTTCATTGTAGCAAATGTCTTCACCAGCTGAATCTTTAAAGTGAATATTTCTTATGTAGTAATTTAGCTTTTAGATTAAACGGGGAAAAAACACAATAAAATTGGTATTAAAAGGATTTCTATAAACTAATCCAAAGTAAGAGGCTCTATATGTTTTATTGATTTATAATCTACCCCCTTAATATACCTCTATGGGACCCTACATTATAACCAGGAAGTATAGCAGGCAAGAAAGGCAAGTACCCCTCCACCCCACCCCCCTCAGTCACCTAGGAGTTCCGTGCCCTGTATAAAAGCACTTGGCCTGCGACTTTGTGCTTTTATATGGTCACAGAACTCCTCGGTGGCTTATAATATCTTTATAATTTACTGTAGGGGATACATTATAATTTAGATATGTAAATAAATAAGAAAAATGTATATAGAATGTAAATATTTCCTGATATAATTCTGGATTTGCCAGGCCAATGTGGCTTTTTTTATACTTCTTTACAGGCCACTGTAGACCAATCAGTGCACATCACAGGACTGTGTTAGGCCAACCAGTGCAGAATAAAAGAGGAAACCCTACATCCATATATAGGCTTTAACTTCTGGGAATGCTCAAATACCTTTGTAAGCAGTCATCTTGCATAATCCAGGTAAGGTAAATCTTAACCTTTTATACTAATTTTACTCTTATATTCCTCCAATTCTGTATTGGATGGGCACTATATGAACCTTTTCCTAATAAAAATTAGGAATGTCATGTGACTGGTATGGCAAATGGGGAATGTCTTGGGACTGGTACAGCAAACTTGAAAATTCGTAAGACTGGTAGAGCAGCAAATGTGAAACTTGTGATACTGGTACAACAAACTGGGAATTTCATAAGACTGGTACAGGAAATGGGGATGTCACAAGAATGTTACAGCAACATGGACTATACAGGGAATGTCATGTTACCTGGACAGCAAGTGGGAAAAGTCATGAGACTGGTACAGCAAATGGGGAATGCCATGAGTCTTATTAGCAAAGCGGGAATGTCATTATACTGGTACAGCAAATGGGGAATGTCATGAGACTTATCAGCAAACCGGGAATGCCATTTTACTGGTACAGAAAATGGGGAATGACATGAGACTGGTACAGAAAACTGGGAATTTCATGAGACTGCTACAGCAAACTGACATGATATTGGTACTAGTACATGATGTTAAACAATTATCTCTCTCTATGTTAGATCGGCCCCAAGTACAACTGAACATATGCAATATTTATGTAAAGGTGAGTGTAAAACTGACTTTCCCCAATGCACCGAGGTCAACGTTAGGGTGGGTTTTACATTGACTTTACGGGGGGCTGAGTGATGCTTACCTGAGCTGCATTCCCACAATGCACTTAATCTCTCTATGCATTTACTACATTACTGGATCTCGGCCATGGAACGTGGCAAAACATTGCATTCCCCCATTGTTTTTTAGCAGATTCATAACAGAAATATTGTCATCGCAGTCCAACCACTTCTGATCACATTAAATGTATTTGTTATGAATTATGGCTCCCAGCAGAACATTTATACCAAAGTCAAAGGTGTCACAAACATTTCGATAATAATACTTCAATAAAACCATTTGCATTAAAGAAAATGGATATTGCTTATTTACCTGCTTTCTAAAACGTTTAAGGCTGCTGAGATGGTCACTGGACTCAGCTAAAAAGTTGTGTAAAGCATGAGCAATAATGTAGACTGCTGTGTAGACATGGTAAGATGTTCTGAAGTTGACGGTATCATACACAACATTGCTAATGTTAACAATCTGCTCCGATCCCGTACAGTTATGAAGAGGACATTTGTACACATTTTCAAAAATGAAATTCTTCTCTGCATCTGAGGTAACACAGCTGAAGAACTGTGCCCAGATCTCCTCAAGAAGCATGTCTGTTGGACGGTTCAATGGATTTATATTCTCCAAAAAATATTGCAGTGCGGGAATGCGCCTCTCTGGGACAGTAAAGGCCAAACTCCCATTAACTGTCACCACAGGGAGGTTTTCAAGGTCCATCTGAAATGTCCACCATGAAGTAAAGATCAGAGTTTTATTGTACAAAAGGCTCTTTCCATCTTCAGAGACAAGGAAGAGCACAGAGACTGAACCACAGATGACGGCTACAGGGGCAGTTGAAATCTGAAGTGTTTTGAAGTCTTGGCTGTAAGATGCTTGTTGGATACCTTCTTCCTTTAACAAATAAACAAACTCAACACAGATCTTATGCTTGGTTATCTCCTTGATTAGTCCCTGGCTTTCTTTCTCCCCACTGTCATCATCAGAAGCAATAATCCCAATCCAGTTCCAGTCAAACTGCAGCAGCAAATCGGAGATTGCCTTATACTGATTGGCATCATTATCATCTATCCTAAAAGGGAATGTGTACATCATCCTACCACGGACCATAATGTCTGCTGCTCCAAAGTTAAACTACAACAACAATAAGTCATTGTATAAAATAAATTAAATAATAGAATAATTATCCTAATTTTTTTTTAATTATTTTAAAAAATTTTTTTAGTTAGTGCTTTTTTTTTTTAAAGGGACACAATCACGTTGTAAATAATGATGGTGATTTTGTAATGAGGACATAAGCTACTACCAACACTACCAAATGATCAGTCTATCAGGGTGATGTAACACATGTCTTTGGGTGTTTGATGTCATCACTTTCTTTGTTCCTGTCATGTAGCAATCACTACTTTAAATACCTTAAATACTACTATAATGCATTGTTATTCTATAAAATTATCTTTAAGGTGATTTGATAGGAAAATTTTGAAAGCAATGGACATTGTCCATTGAATCTGGTCTCTTTTACTCTTTGTGAGAGGGGAGTAAATGGGCAAAATGGGACAAAGAATTTAGGTGATGGCCAGTTGAATATGGATTATCTAGGAAGCTATTTGTTAGATTTCAACATAAACAAATCTATTGGAGCAGAAGGTAAATAAAAATATTGGAAAATACTAAATTGTACAATGCAAGATTAGAAAAACATGGCCTGGTCTGGTGAGTTTCAATTTTTGAACATTGAGATGGTGGGGTCAGAAATGAACCATCTTGCCTTGTGTCAATAGTTCAGGATTGTGGTGGAGGTGTAATACATGTGGGGACATTTTCTTGGCACACTTTGTTGAAATGCCACTGCCTACCTAAATATTATTGCAGAACAAGTCCATCCCTTGATGTAATATTATGTAATATCCCAATGTTATGTAATATCCCAATGTAATGCGCCATGTCTCAAAGTACACATCATCTTGTGCATTTTAAATGTACTGTACAGTCAATATGGACCAAGGATAACACCATGTTGAAAATATGTCATAAAAAATGAAGGCAGTTCTGAAGGCACAAGGTGGTCAAACCTGGTACTAGCAACGTGTAATGAACCGGCTAGTGAGTGTTATACATATTTTTAAAGTAATCAAATTTACCTTTGTGTATCCAAAGACCCCCATTAAGGTTGCTACTGATTGTGATATGGCTGAAGAGAGATCTCCGATAAGAGCAACCACTTGGCTTCCTTTTACACAGGAGAAGTTTGGTACTGTCCTCTTGGGACCTGATAATATCTGTAGAACATTCTCTATGACTTTATTGACATTGCTGCAGGAATCATATGCTTGGTACCCCAGTGTCACATTGGGCAGGAGATCTGGGTTCCTGTTAATCTCGTCAACTGCAAAGATAAAAGCCAGGAGGTGCCTGTAGTATTGAGGGTACACTCTACACGAAAACAGAAAGAAAACAGAATCACTCATTTTGTACCACGGAATGAGCATCACTTATAAAATAGAAACATAACATAGTTACAGGAGATACATTTTAAATATGAAGAGAAGGTGTACAGAATCATTTTGATTATTTAAAGAATCCGGGTTTGGTAGTTGGAGAAGAGAACCATTCTATTAAACAGAAACACCAGAATGCAATACGTTTACCCTTTACAATGTATCCAAGCACTGGTGACCCTGAAATATAGAAAATACACCAAACTGCTTGATAATTGTGTCTCAAGAAGCCAAAAGAAAAACCCCGCAGACTCTTCCTAGCCAAACCCTGGGTTTTCCACTGGATTGGTGTAATTAAAAACCAGCTGTAACAGGGAATTTGTCAAGCCAACCTACTATCAGAAACAGTAATAGGAAGAAGAGAAAAATCCTAGTAATGAGGACTCACAGGTTGCACATTACAGTCGGTGGGATGTGCGATGACTTTGCGCTGTGAAAAAGATAATGAACATTGAATACCGCCCCAATGGTAATGTCTCCATCCTGGATATACTGATAATCAAACAGGGAACGTGTTGGAGCAAGGCTACATCCAGGCAATGACCTGTAAACTACCGGAAGACATTTTGTCCCATAGTAAGTGCAGACCCAGAAAATCTTGCACATGAAATACAGGGGATTAGGAAACATTCCACTCGTCATCATGTAGTTTCTCCAATTCCAGGAACACAGCGAGTGTTGATAGACATAAAACTCGGATTAACTTCTCTGTAGGTAAGAAATTCTGCTTTGGGTGCTTCATCTTCTTCATCTTTATATCTGCTCTCTCTGGTTCCAGTTTTCAAGCCTGTGTCCCCAGGGTTTACATGAGAAAACATAGGACTTTTTTTTTTTTGTTCTCCTCCCTAGGCACAGGTATGACAATTATTTATGTAGAAAATAGATCCAATGCTTGAATGATAGAACTTCTATTCACAACAAAAATTCCAATTCATTATATTTTATTGTAAACATGGCTGCCCCATTTTCTGCTAGCTGCCATTTTGCTCCATGTTGTCGTAGCTCTGACCATGTAAATCTATAGAACTTTAAATGGCATGTCCACCCTTACAACAAAAGTATTATCACTGGTCAGTTACCTGCCCCCAACCCCAACTGATTTATTCAGCACATTATTATATACATCACAAACCAGATATTTAAAAGATAAGTACACTGTAATAGCAAGTTAAGTTAAGCAGCAGTTCAAAATCTCACCCCCCTTCAATCACTTCTTTTGGAGGCTAAAGAAGGGGACCCAGCAAGTCTCAGAGGGGAGGAGCTAAACAGTTCTTCCTCCTGGCTGAGTGGCCAGAAGAGCTGAATCGTCGGTCAGGAGGAAGGATTACAACATGTATACCCAGCTTAAGCAGTGAAGTACATGACACAAAGAAGAGTAGAATTAGGAGGATGCAGCCTGAAATACTTAAAGGCAAAAAAAAAATGCTTTATGGCAGATCTGTTCTGGAGTTGTCCCTGCTTTTGCTGGCCAAGAGAGAAAAAATTGGTCTGGTGGAATGTGCTGCGTGGCTAATGCAAAAGTTAACCTTGCAGATGTTATATGCCGAAATCTGCATTCTATTGCCGCACTTTAAACGCCAGCTAATAGCTGACGTTAAAAGTGCAGGAATAGAAAAACATTAGGAAGCGGTGTTCCCAGACATTCCAGCCTGCCTAATCTGGCTTCCGGGCAGGGTGGGGAGGAGGCGTGGCCAAGTGACGTGACATCACTAAAGGGGCGGGCGGAGTCAAGGGAGGGGCCAGCTACGCCCCTAGCCATGCCTCTAATGTGACGTAAATTATGTCACGTTAGAGGAGTGGCTAGGGGCGTAACTGGCCCATGTGATGTAATTTACATCACATAGGATGCATGGCGGAGGCGTTCCGGAGGCGGACTCAGGTAGGCTCAGGTCGCGGGAGTTTGGGGTGGTCTCACGGGTGTGCGGGAGACCACCCCAAAATCCGGGAGACTCCCGCAACTCCCGCGAGGGGTGGGATGCCTGTGTTCCGAGCGCCGCTATCTTCATATAACATCGCCGGGCTGTTTGCAGGTTGCCGATAGTGGCGCTTGGTGCATCACCCTGTAATTGCCTAAAAGATTTGAATGTTTAAATAGATAAAGATACAGCATTTTGGATAATGCTACTTTATTAATCTGATAACAAAGTAGGAAAAAAGGAAAATAGATGCTGCGTCTTGTGTTCTTCCTCAAGAATTCCTAGAAAGGTTTTCTGTATGATAGATCCTGAATTCCGCTTACCCTTCTAGCTGAACTCAGTGCTTAGCATGTGCAGGAACGGATAAGGCACGGGCGCAGGGGACATAATGAAGCTTGGAAACAGACGCTGAGGCTCCTGCTATTCAGATTCATGCAAACAAAACATCATCGGGGAGATTCAATATTCAGAGTCACGTTACTTACCTTAGCCCGATCCCACAATACAATACCAGGTAAACGAGGTTACGTCAGGTATTGCATCACGGGATCGGGCTAAGGTAAGAAGCGAGACTTTACCACCCCATTCAAAGGGCCGTTAAGTTTTGTGCTAAGAAGTAGTGTTAAACTTAACGGAAGGGGTTTTGGAACATTTGGAAATGGCGCAGTGCTCTAACATCCATCTCAAACCCATGTTAAAAAAAAAATCTTTGGGTTAACGTGGGTTTTAGACGTATTTGGGCCATATTGTATCTCCCTCCATGTATTTCAGGTTAGTCTGAACGGATTTTGCTAATTTTTTTTGTGTTTGAAAGCTACAAAGCTGGCCTATTATTTTAAAATGTTTTTGGGGGTGGACATTCCCTTTAAAAGACAATTTAGAATATCATCCACAGGTTTAAATTGGGGCTGCTCTTAGGAAATAAGTCCCATTTAGGAAATAATGGAAATTGGGTGTCTCCGCGCTGCCTCCTCATGGATGGCGCACCGATGCCTCAAACTAAAACCGAACTAATAATTTTCCCACCTAAACCTGGTCCTATCCAACCGTTTTCCATTTTTGTGGACAACCCCCATTTACCCTATTCAATCGGAACGTTGCTTAGGGGTTATTATTGACTCCTGTCTCTCCTTTCCCAATCACATTAACTATGTTGCTAAAACCTGCCCCCCTTTTTTTTGTAACATTGTGAAGATCCGTAGATTTCTTTCTCTTCAAACTACTGCTATACTTATCCATGCTCTCATCCTATCACGTCTGGATTATTGTAACCTTCTTCTTTCTGGTCGCACGCATTGTCTCGCTCTCCAGCAATCAGGATATTAAATCTCCTCTCTGCTGTACATCTACCTGGCTCCCCATTTAACAATGCATTATCTACAAAATCCTTCTTTTAACATTTAAATGCCTTTGCTCTGCTGCTCCTTCTTATATTTCTTCTCTTGTGTCCCCATATGTCCCTGCCTGTACCCTCCACTCATCAAAGAACCATTTCTTGGCTGCAATACGCATGCCAAACCTCTCCCGGAGGCCAGGTAGGAGGCAGAGTCCTGTATGGACTCTGCTATCCTCCTGGTGGGCAGTTTTTGGGACTTTGGGGGGGGACTACAGGAGAACCATATGGAGCTGGGATGTGAGGTAAGGATTTTATTACACTACATGGTGGGGCCATTACTGGGGGGATTATAGTTTTGGGAGTGGACATGCCCTTTAAATCCCCTCCCTAGGGAAGAACTTTATTGAGGTAAAAATAAAATGTTGCATACATTGAAATTCACATATAACAAACGTAAAAGTTAAGAATATAGAGGACTAATAACAACATTACAGTTTAACTCAATAAACTTTATTATATTACTAAACCTTTTTTTTTTGTTTGCTTGTTTTGTTTCTCATCTGGGGACTTTTCTTCACAATTGGGGGTTGCTTTTCCTTTATCACGGTGTTTGCCTATTTACACACACGCTTCATTCATTTAAATACTCAGTCACTGCCTGTATTGGGAGATATTTCCCAACAGTTCCACACTTTGTCATATTTGAGGGGGCAGCCCCTGTGGGCATACATTCATTTTTTGTATGGTAGTATTTTATTGATTTCTTGCTTCCATTGTTGGATGATAGGAGGAGAGGCTTCCATCCATATCTTGGCAATTTGCTTTTTGGCAATAAATAATGCCTCCCGTATAAAGATTTTAGAGAATTTATCAGTTTGGTACATGTCCACAACATGTGGTAGAAGGTACCAGGGGGTGTTGGCATTTGGGGCAATTCGGGCTACGACTTGTTTTGTATTTGGAGATTTGTAGGGGAGTTAAGTAAGTCCTGTTTAAATATATATTTGTGTTAGTCTGTCAGTGGCCTTGGATGAAATACTTGCTCCCACATTGTTGTTTTTTTATTTGTGACTGTTGTTGTGTGGATGGAGTGTGGAGGGCTTGGTATATTATGGAGATTAGTTAGGTTCTTGGCAGCAAATTGGTGACTAGTTCTGGTATTTGATGTTTGAATTGGGTCTGGAGGGCATGTCTGATCTGGAGGTACCGAAAAAAACATATGGTCCGAGAGATGGAATTCTTCTTTGAGTTGATCAAACGTTTTCAGGGTATTTTCATATATAATATGTGATAGCTGATAGATTCCGTAATTGAACCATTGGGTGGATTGAGGTATGGTGAGGACCTCTGGGAGGTTTTTATTTTCCCATAATGGGGTTTGTTTGTGGAGAATGGAGATTTTCAGTTTTTTGAGAGCTAGGTCCCATATTTTCAGGGCCTGATTTAGGAGTGTGTGTTTTGTAGGGTTAGACCTGTCCCTTTCTGGCCTCTAGCAATTAGGTAAAGGGAGTCTGGTTATATGGTTGTGTGAGGTATTCCCATCATTTCTAATGTTCTAGTTGGTTCTATGTTTTACCAATGGTGCATGTGGGACACCTGGGAGGCTATGTAGTAGAGGTTATAGTCAGGTATGGCTAGCCCTCCCAAGTGTGTGGGCCTTTTGAGAGTTTCCCAGCTCACCTATGCCTTTTTGAGCCTCATACAAATGATTTTATTAGTGACTCTAATATTTTAAAGTAACTCAGCGGAATGTATATTGGGGCGTGCCATAGGGTGTATAATGTTTTGGGCAGGAGGATCATTTTTATTAAATTTGCTCTGTGATTCCTAGGGGTAATCTGCTCCATGTTTGAAATTTTGTTTTTTTTTCATGGCGATAAGTAGTTCTATGTTTAGTTTAATATAGTCTGAAGGGTTTTGGGAAATTTTGGGAAGGCCAGATATTTTATGGGGTTTCTTCTGGATAGCACTTGTTGTGAGCTCTCTATGGTGGGTGGGAAGGCATTGATTGGGAGGATCTGGGATTTATCCCAGTTAATTGCGAGTCCAGAGTATTGACCATATTCGTTTATGAGAGTAAGGATTCTGTTCAGTGATGTTTCCTGGTCAGGCAGATATAAGAGCATGTCGTCTGCATATAAACTGATAATTTCTTTTTGGGAACCAATCTTCAGGCCTTCTATGTATGTGTCATTTCTTAATTTAATCGCTAGGGGTTCAATGAGCAAGGCATGGAGTAGTGGGGAGAGGGAGCAGTCCTGTCTCGTGCCCCTGGTCAGGGGGAAGGAGTTTGAGGTCCCTCCGTTCGCCATCACGGGGGTAGAATATAGAGTACGAAGCCAGTGCAGGATATTTGGGCCAAAGTCATATTTGGAAAGGACTTGCCATAGGAAAGTCCATTCTATGGAATCGGATGCTATGGCTGCATCTAGGGAGACTATAAATCGGCTACCTATTGATTTGTGTTGTGTTTGCAGGTTAAAAAATAGTCTTCTAGTGTTAAGGGAGGTGTTTTTGTTTGGGATAAACCCAGTATGGTCGGAATGGATAAGTGATTTTATACATGTATTGATTCTGAGTGATAGTAGTTTGGCTAATATTTTCAGGTCCACTTGTAGTAGGGATATAGGACGGCATGAATCGGGGTGGGTGGGGTCTTTGACGGGTTTTGGGTGTCTGTTTCAAACATTGCATTGTATAGGGTTAGCAATTTGGGGGTTAGGGAATCTATGTAGTGAGAGAAGAATTCGATTGGGTGTCCGTCTGTTCCCAGTGTTTTGTTATTGGACATTTGGGATATGTCTTATCTCTATTTCTGTTATGGGTGCTTCTAGTCGCTGTTGGTCTTGGGGGAAGAGTTTGGGGAATGGAATTTTCTAGTACTAGGTGTTGTAGTGTAAAGGTTAGAGAAGTAGGTAGTAAAAAAACTAGATACTTTTTTTGGGTCTTCAATATTGGGTGCTGAGTCGCTTGTTAAGGAGATGTTGATTGGAGGTTTGCGCTCATAGTGAGCCAGGAACGATAGTATCTTCCCACATTTTTCTCCGTATTCATACATTCTAAATGATTGGAAGTGATGTTTTTTTGGTTGTTTTTGCTAGTAAGATTTGGTCGGTGGTTTTTGTTTGTAGTTTCAGTGCTTACACTGTTCCGGGGGATGAGTCGGATTGAAAGCGTGGGTTTGCTATGTTGAGGTTTGTTATGGCCACTTTTTCAGCTGCTGCAGAGGTGTGTTTAATATTATTAAAGGTTTGAGAAAGGATCATACGGGAGTGTATGTTGAATGTTTCCCAGACTATAATGGGGTTTGCTGTGTTAGTGTGGAAGAATTCTTCCCACTCTGTTTCTATCTCTTTTGGAAACATGGTGAGCCATAATGGGTTTAACCTCCAGCGTGTGGATTGTTTGGATCTTCCCCAGTTGAATGATCGGACAGCACTCTTGTGGAGTATCCTGTGTCTTCTATATCAGCAAGTAGTTGTAAGTTTACAATAATTAAATCAATTCTAGACATTGTGTTATATGTGGTAGAGAAACATACCAGGATGTGTGGGTATTTACTCTCCATACATCACATAAATTCAAAGATGTTAACATTCTTCCAAACCGTGTCCAGGGGTTGGCTGGTGGTTGCCAGGTGCTTGGGTGAATTTTGTCTAGAACTACATTTGCCACTGTATTAAAATCACCCAACCATACCACGGGGATATCAGGATGTGATATTATACATTCTATTGCTGGTTGTAGCATTCCTGCAGTATATGGGGGTGGTATATATATTGCTATCAGAACGAAGGGTTTATTCAATATTTTTGCAAATATAAACACGTGTGTCACGGCGGTCTAGCCTCAAATCCAGTAGTTCAAATTGGAGTGATTCGCCTATTATCACTGCCACCCGATGTGAATTCAGCGTGGTAAACCCATCCTACCCGTGGCTTTTTAAGAGCTCTTTGCTGATATCCAGTTAGATGAGTTTCTGTACGTATTGTGATATCAGCATGTAATTGTTTTAGATGGCGCATTACTGCCAAGGCGTTTGATTTTGTTTTGCAAACCTCTTATATTCCACGTTAGGAACTTAATTCATTTATTTTGTATCATATCTCATTGAATTCGTGGCTTTACCGGAGTGGAATTTTAGTTTTCTGAACACATATTTGGTAACCATGACATATTTAGAATTGTATAGGCATATTGAGAAACATTTCTTGCTACAGACTGTTTAGTTATTAACCAACTATTTACCAATAATACAACTTGCATATCTATATTGTGTGTTACATTGAACCCCACATTACAAAATACATGGTTGTGAGATAATTGCTCTAATTCAGTATTATTCCCTTTTTCTGGGCAAAATCAAACACGTGCCTTCCCAGTATAGATGTCCGTACTTCGCAAAATCCGGTCCGCCCGAGGATCTGCGAATTTTCGAAAAAATTCGAAAGTCCGCGAGCGGACCCATTAAAATTAAAAAACCCTCGAAAATACGAGAAATCCTCGTAATTTAAAAAAATTTCGAAAATACGTATTTTCGAAAATACAAGAAATCCTCGTAATTTTCGAAAATATGAGAAATCCACGGTTCGGAAGTTCGGAAGGCGGAAAATCCGGAAAAAATCCGCCGTTCACGAACGTGATAAATCCGCGGCGGATCCGGGTTAGGATCCGCGAACCGCCCATCCCTACTTCCCAGTAGCAGTCCAGTGGTTCCAATGAAAGCACAGAGGGTTCCAAGATGTACTGGCTCAAGCTAAAACAGTGTTCGGTTACAGGCTCATATCTGCCTACAGCCCACCTAACAAAATCTGAATGATCTAAAATTGGACTCCCCCACCTGCTGAAACTTAATCCTTTGGATGCTGAAGAGGCTCCAGCAGTGGTGAATCATTAATGGTTATTTGTATGATTACAATACATGTACAGGCTCTGGGAATCCGGGATCCATTTTATCCAAGCAGTAGCAGCTTTTAAAGAATAGTTGCCTTGTGCTGTCTAGAGTATTTTTATGAAAACTACCTAGATGGACATGCGATATATGTGCACCATGAGTGAGTGATACTATGGTATTGGTGTTGCTTCTTGGGCGCTCACATCTTACACAGGGAACTGGATACAAAGCAGAAGACACTGGAGCGGTGAAATGTGTTGATCTCTGACATTGTAGAATTACTGGTCCCTCTATGTCAGCAAGGAATGTTTAGCAAAAATGTATTAATGGGAAGGATGAATTTGATGAAAGTGAACAAAAGAAGAAAGAAAGGAATCATTCCTCTAGGGGAAGTATAATCCTTCTCAGACTCTATATGTTGCCCAATTTTAGGGTGGAGGTTGTTAAGAAGTTCCAGAAGATGCGGAATTCTCTGTGGCAAGTAATGTGTGCAAGGTGGACTAATTCAGGGCACATTCAACAGGCAATTTAAAGGGCATGTCCACCCTTAAAACTGTCAGTTACCTGCCCCCAACCCCAACTTAGATATTTTGCACTTTATTCCCTGCATTGCTAGCCAGATATTTATGGATAATTATTGTCCCCATTCTGGTAGAGTACCTGGATTCTGCCTTCATGCAGTCAATCAACCAACGATTGACTGCTGTTTCCCTTGCGGCCTCCTCTGGACATACTTAAGCTTATAAACAAAACTCATTGAGCAGGAGGAGAGGGAGGCAGATGTGACTAAATCTCTGGCATTGGAATTCATGCAAAAGAGTGGCACAAACAATATGTCAAATAGGTTGCCCCATGGCTGTACGGTTGTCACAGCTGGCACCAAAAAGGATTTAAAGTCACGCTAATCGATATTTAATTGGTGAGCATGACTTTAACACAGAAAAATAGCCCATCACCCCTGGATAAATGAGCTTGATTTTGTCCAGCGCATACTTAGACACCCTTAGGAGGAAGGAACCCAGGACTATGTGTTAAGGTTTAACCTTTGACCTAACGGGGCACAGTAAAACATTGATGTTTTGGCCGGCCTGAGTGTCCTTTCTTTAAGGACATTTAGCAAAACAGGGGGTGTTGATTGGACAAACCTACCTCCGATAATCTCAAAGTGACCATTAAAATGGACCAGACAAGGATCACATGCAGGTTCAACAACCTTGTTTCTGTGACTAAAAGCACTCTTGTAATTCTGCCAGCTACCCTTGGTCATGCATACTACCTCTTTATGGCTCAACTTTTATCTTCTGGATTAGCTAAATCCAACTCAGGTGACAACTAGCTATTTTATCCTGGGTAGGGTCATTATTACTTGGCCCTACAATGTTGGTTTGCTCAGCTTTCCAACTGCCAATGTTTCTTTGGTAGGAGAGTCTTAGGGCCCTATTTATAAAAGATCGGTATCGTTATCGTAAAATACCGATCGTTATCGTAAAATAACGACCATTTTTTATGATCGGTATTTTACGATAACGATACCGATCTTTTATAAATAGGGCCCTTAAGCTCTTCCATGTTCTATCATTTGTTTATTGTCTATTTTTTCTAATGACTAAAGTTTCATGGGTAGGGACAGTCTAGTCTGGCCTTATGTTCTATCAGCAATATAATTCTGTTTTTCCTGGAAAGGACCAATGCTCCATACTCGATGTTCCTTTATTTGATGCAAGGTTCATAGGAAAGTGGCTAATAGGTTGTGGGGTCAATCCTGTCTGTTTCAATATTGTGCCAGATTTAGGGCTGTATTTATAAAGGTGCAGTACTGTGGTGCAAAAGAAAGCTACCACTACTGTGCCATAATTTGTTTATGCATAGTATCAGCCGTGGACTATTTCACTGGTTCTTCACGACCAAGGCCATGAAATATGGCATAAAATGGAAATTTGTAACAGCAGGCGTAAAATAATGAGACAAAGTAACGATAACGGACACTATAAACTGACTGTATTCACTTTCCCAGTACCGCACATTTGTAAATACAGTATGCCCTTCTAACATTCATTTATTGGGGTCTATTCTCCTCTTCAAACAATCTCTCTATCTGTCTGACACATTTTACCACTAGAGGTGAGAATGTTTGTATAAACAGTACAAGATAGGACAAGGATAGCTGGTCATAGAGAAGATAAGGCGTAAAGTGCCCATATGGAAACCTACCTGACAATGTTCCCACTACATTCCTCAAATCCACCTGGCCTGGTTATTCTGAGGCCAACTCTAAAGGACCAATGAATGGACAACATAAGTACAAAAATATGTTCATTTTTTTTTTTCTACCGACAGACCTGCCAAACAATAGTCTGTTGGTGGAAAATAATTCAATGTAGTGTCTGAACCAGTGTGGCAAAATTTGGCAGAAAAATATAAACACTATGAAAATTCTAGATGATATTTTGGTTGCTCAACCACTGATTGGTCAGCTCAAAATGTCGACCGACCCGTACCTAGTTTAAAGGGATAGAGATTAGGGATGGATTTAAACATGAACTCAAGCCTATTTTTAATCGGATTTTAAGAGTTTGAACGAACTTGGACTTTTGGAGTTTACTGACTGTTCGGTATTTTCGAATTTTCGGAATTTATAGAATTTGTGAAAACTATCTAGCTACATGATTGCGATTTTTAGCAGTGCCCACTCCCTGGGTATAAAAGGAAGCTTGACAGGCACTTTTGAAATGTTACACTTTTACCCACTTTCCCTTTGCATGATGCATACTCTGAGGGAGAGAAGCCAATGTGGTGTGGGGTATGTCCAGAGGGGCCATGCCTGCCTGGCTGCTCAACAGTGGTGGCAAACTGCAGTGAGCCTACACTGACTCAGTGGTTCTGCTGCTGTGAAGTGTAATCCTTTCGCCTGCTTTCTCCTATATGATGCAAACTGTGATATAAATGGGAAATACAAACACCTGTTTTTAGCCTGTTATTTCTGTTATTCCAACACAGCTCGTGCATCATGGTAAGGTAAGGTAAGGTAAGGTAAGGTAAGGTAAGGTAAGGTAAGGTAAGCGTGGCGTACAGGTTCATTTTGCATCTCCCTGTGTTGAAAATCTGAGCAGATTTGTGAAATCAGAGTGCTATATTTTGAAAGGGCCGTGTTCTGGTGCAATTGGATATTCTGTGGTTTGGTGCAATTCACCACAATCTCCAAAAAGTCAGAAGAAAACTGTTGCAATTTATAGCAAAATAAGTGCAAAGTTGATTTGTGCGACTAAAGAGGTTATTCAATAAAAGTTCTTATCGCTTAAAATGGTGCTAATTTTGCCCCAACCAATCAGATGTTAGCTTTCAAATGTTAAATAAGATCTGATTGGTTGGGGCAAAATTAGCACCATTTTAAGCGATAAGGACTTTTATTGAATCTCCCTGTAAATTCTTTGAAATCAGCACACGGGTTAAAATTTGTGCACAAAAATGCACAAATGTAACGCACAAATTTAATTTTGTACCTTCTTTAAAAATTCTCTGCACATTAAGTCAATATCAAAATTAGAGGGAACATTGAATTTCATATGTATTGTGATGTAAGAAAACCGTACATCTTATCCTTAAAGGGCATGTCCACCCTTATAAAAAATGTTTCCCCTATGATAGTTTGCCTTCCCCCAGCCCCAACCGCTATAAAATAGTTTTAAGAAAGTGCCCAGATCTTTACTTACCTTTCCTCTCTCCTCCGACGCCCGGCCCGGCCTTCTGCTTGCAAGACACAGCAAGCAGGGAGCGGGACCGGCAGCCGCGTCTGTGATTGGCTGAGAGGCAGCCAATCACAGACACGGCTGCCAGCTTCTCAGAATGCCGGGGGAGAGAGGGAAGGTAAGTAGAGTTCGGGGGACTTTCTTAAAATTATTTTTTAGCGGTTGGGGCTGGGGGAAGAAATACTAATATATGGGCAAGGGTTTCCATGCTAGGGGGAGGGATCGCAAAACGGGAGGGGGAGGGAGGGGTAGGGAGGGGGAGAAGGGTTGCAGTACGCATGCCAAACTTCTCCCGGAGGCGAGACAGAAGGCAGAGTCCTATATGGACTCTGCTATCCTCCTGGTGGGCAGTTTTTGGGACTTTGGGGGGGGGGACTACAGGAGAACCATATGGAGCTGGGATGTGAGATAAGGATTTTATTACACTACATGGTGGGGCCATTAGTGGGGGGGATTATAGTTTTGGGGGTGGACATGCCCTTTAAGTGTGCAGCATTAACAGTATTTAATATTTGTATTTTGTCTAGGTAATCTGATACAGTGTCTGTCTCTGCAGCCCATAACAATAATGTAAAAAACTTCACCGCATGTTTAAAAGCCAATTCAATGAATACGGTGTACGTGCAATTAAACGGAACCTTTTGCTTCTACAAGTTCCTTTTCTTTTTCTTGTTCTGCTATGAAGTTAACTGTGTCTGTCCCTGGTGGATTCACAGTAGCGTTATCTTTGTCCTTCCCTACGGTGGATTACTAAGGAAAGAGGCCAACTGAGATTTCTATTTGCAAGTTTCATAATTACAGCTCTGACTGTCTCAACTACTAAAGGAAACTTTTGATTTAGAAAATTACATCCCTGAGTCTCCAACCTGACACCTTTCCCTAAGGGGAACTAAGACATCAGTATGTGTTGTTTATTACTACTGGGATTGCAATAAAAGGAATCTGAACTTTACTTTCCGAAATACAGATTGTCACTAAAATGTCAGTAAATGAGAAATGTCATTACGTATTTGAAAGACATTACCATGTTATATTTCTTTTTTCTTTTCATGTTTCAGACAATGATTTATTTTATTATGATACTAGCAAAAGTGTGCCCGTTGGTGCACAGTGGGTTGTTTATGTGTTAATTTTATTTAGTTTTATTTGCTGGAGTGTTAGTTACATATATTGATTAATACCCACCACTTACAAGGCCCTCCATATTAGGGTAGTCCTATCTAAGAATGACATATTGTAAGTAATAATGCTGTTATTTTTGTAGTGTAATTATTATGTATTAGATACGTTTTTTCCTAATGATAACTTCCCGCGGCACTTGGAGCCTTTCCTGGTAGTTCCGTCTTCCAGGAGAGAGAGACAGACCAGGTGCTGTCAGGTTGTATACATACAATACTGTACACACATTAACTCCTCCTCCAGCTAATCCCCAGGGCTCTCAAGCAGGAACAGGCAGCGACTCAATACCTAGCAACAGCAAGGATCGCCCACCATTTCTATAAGCAATGCCTTCTCTCCCAGTTAAACGGAACACTATTGGCTTTTACCTGGATTCCGACCAATGTGGAAGGGCTTTGTTAGATGCTGTAGTTTACACACATGCGGCAGTAAGGAGGAACCTGGTGCTTGTTTAATATGGGGTATTCCTATTGGCTGCTAGAATACAGTCGGACACTATTACAGTAATGTGACAATTTATAATGATAGTACTAACCTGGAAGCTGATCATTGTGAGCACTGCTGCTAACAGGACAGGAGAAAGAGACACACAGAGAGAGACAGACAGACAGACAGAGACAGAGAGAGAGAGACAGACAGACAGAGAGAGAGAGGAGAGACAGAGAGACAGACAGAGAGAGAGAGAGCCAGAGAGAGACAGACAGACAGAGAGACAGAGAGACAGACAGACAGAGAGAGACAGACAGACAGAGAGACAGAGAGAGAGAGACAG